>JANHMN010000077.1:0-39971 GCA_030674055.1 Rhabdomys pumilio | reverse complement strand
CTCTCTCTCTCTCTCTCTCTCTCTCTCTCTCTCTCTCTCTCTCTCTCCCTCCCTCCCCCTCTTTCTCGGCCAGAAATCCCACCTATTTCCTGCTTCAGCTCATTGGCCATAGACTTTTTTTATTGACAGGCGAATGCTTTTACACAGTGCACAAGAGATTCTCTCTACAACCCACAAATAAAAAACATAGTAGAGAGTGATTAAGAAAGATACTCAGTGTAAGAAGGAACCAAACTAAAGCCATTTTGATTGGAGTAAACTTTCAGTTCCCAAGACCTCCCTAGGTAACTGACATCCTGCTTAGCAGAAAGAGACATATACTAAGTGGATAACTGACATCCTGGTTGGCAAGTTTAAGACATGAATGTCAGGCAAGACAAGTACCCTGCCACAGTTAAATACCCCAACCAATGGAAGCAAGATAACCGTACCACAAAGACATGTTCCTAAGGAAGTCCCCTATTCCTAAATCCTGATTGGTGGGAAAATATAACTGTAACTAGGCATAGATATTTGTAGATTTGGGGCTTAAAAACTCTGTGACATTCTGGCCCTCGGGGCGAGGGGGTGGGGTGGGGGTCATAGTTCAGCTCTGGAGTCCGTTCTGCAACCCTGATTTATCAGTAGCTGCCTAAGTACAAACATTTCTGTCATCTGCTTAAATCTTTATTAAGGTGAATGTTCTAAGATGCAGTGAGATCCCAAGTCTGTGCTGTTGTCTCTGACTGGTCAGTTTTTGCTGTCTAATTCAAATAAAGATCTTGCTTTGCTGGATACTTGTGACTGCTTGAGTTGTTTTGGATTTTTGGACCCTAACACTCAACATCTTAAAGGTCCTTAGTGGGACTTGCCTTCTTTTTAGTTTTGAGATGTAACCCAGGCTAAAACTTGTATAGCCAAGGCAGGCTTTGAAGTTGCAATCCTCCTGCCTCAGTCTCTCAAATTCTGGGATTACAAAGGTACACCTCACACCTATCTTTAAAATATCTTTCTTTTTCCTAAAGATTTTATCTATTTTATTTTATATGCACATGTTTATACCTGGTGCCCATGGGGGCTATAAGATGGCATTGGATCATCTAGAACTGGAGTTTCAGATGGTTATAAGCTGTCATGTGGGTGCTAGGAACTGAACTGTGGTTCTCTGGAAGAACAAAAACTACTCTTAACCACTGACCCAACTTTCTAGCATTCCTAAAATATCTTTATCCTAAAACATGAAGGATACTGCAAAGAAAAAATAGAAAATTTCCTACAATCATGTCATCCCAAAAAGGATTCATTCTGTGGCCAGAAAAAGACAGCTTAGTGTATAAAGGTGCTTAATGGCCTGAGTTTTGATCCATTGGGCCCACATAATGTAAAGATGAGTGCTAATTAAGTTGTCCTCTGGCCTCACATGTCCTATGTGCATGTATACACATATCAAATTAATATAAGTTTTAAAAGATTTATTTATTTATTTATTCATTGTATATGAGTACACTGTAACTGTTTTCAGACACACCAGAAGAGGGCATTGGATCCCATTATAGATGGTTGTGAGCCACCATGTGGTTGCTGGGAATTGAACTCAGGACCTCTGGAAGAGCAGACAATATTCTTCTTAACTGTGGAGCCATTTCTTCAGCTGTCAATATAAGTTTTTAAATACATATTTTGCATAGAAGGAAACTGATACCTTTGAGAAAAAATAGTGTAGCAAATATATGACTAAATCTAAATGAATCTTGGCACAGTAGCAGCAGCTTGCAATCTCAGGTAGGAAGACTGTAAATTCAATGCCAGCCTAGGCTACAGAGTAAGTTCATTGCCAGCTTAGGCAACTTAAAGACCGTCTGAAAATAAAAGGTAAAAAGAGAATGTATCTCAGTTGCAGAGTCCACAAATAAAATCTATTAATGAGACTAAGGCATGACTCAATGGTAGAACGCTTGTCTAGCATGTATAAGGCCCTAGCTTCAATAACCAGTGTTTTTCCCCAAACAAAACTAAACTAAATAAATATTCAAGGTATAATACAAGAATAATCAAACTATACTCATTGTAAATAAAGTTTAAGGAAACCTCTGATAGTTAATGTTTTTGTTGTTACTTTGTTTTCTTTGTGATAAGGTATAGCTATGACCCAGTAGCTGAGGGTTTCTTTTTCTGCTATAAATGACCTAAAAGCTACTTAGGGAGGAAAAGGTTTATTCCACATCACATTTCATCACCAAAATAAGTCAGGACAGGAACTCAAGCAGGGCAGGAACCTGGAAGTAGGAGCTAATGCAGAGGCCATGGAGGGGTGCTGCTTACTGACTTGCTTCTCTTGGCTTGTTCAGCCTGCTTTCTTTTAGAAACCTGCTTTCTTTTAGGACCACCAGCCCAGGAATGGCAACCCTGACAAGGAGCTGGGCTCTCCCTCATCAAACTAATTCAGAAAATGCCTTACATTCCTGCCTACAACCCTATCTTATAGAAGCATTTTCTTTTCTCTTTTTCAAGATTTTATTTATTTTATATATATGATGAGTACACTGTAGCTGTCTTCAGACACACCAGAAGAGGGTATCAGATCCCATTACAGATGGCTGTGAGCCACCATGTGGTTGCTGGGAATTGAACTCAGGACCTGTGGAAGAGCAGTCAATACTCTTAACCACTGAGCCATCTCTCCAGCCTTTTCTTTTTTCTTTCTTTCTTTTTTTTTTTTTTTCTGTTTTTGGTGTTTTCGAGACAGGGTTTCTCTGTGTAGTCCTGGCTGTCCTGGAACTCACTCTGTAGACCAGGCTGGCCTCGAACTCAGAAATCCACCTGCCTCTGCCTCCCAAGTGCTGGGATTAAAGGTGCGCGCCACCACCGCCCGGCTCTATTGAGTTCTAAAGCTGTTTTGATGTTTCTCTTTCATGGCCCCCAACATTAAGCCCTTTCTTTTCCCTAAGTTGCTTTTGGTCACAGTATTTATTGCAGTAATAGAAAATCAAACTAGAATAAGAGCAATTGTAAGATAACAGCAAAATTGAGTATAATGTATGGGATTTCCCATGTATACCTTGCCCTTGCACACACATGCTTGTGCATTTTTTCTGCCATGTAATTTCTACTGAAATTAAAATACAAATAGGAATGTAATGAAGTAGATTTCATGAGTGTTACCCATGTGGTGGTGGGACTTTTCTATGATGAAGCTGCTTGAGTGTCAGCCATGCTCCTGTAATATACAGAATAAATTCACTGGAGCTTAAAAAAACATGGTAGGAAGAATAGAGAATGAACTCAGGTAGGCACTGAGAGGCTCAGTGTAGAACATGGGTAAGACTATGGGTTTAGTTCCCAGCATTTGAACATGCTCAACATAATATTCTAGGTGCTTTTTACTCCAAACAAGTTGAGAATCAATTTTAACCACCGTATTTCAGTATGGTGACTCAAACCTATAGACCTAGCACTCAGAAGGCTGAGGCAGGAGGATCACTGTGAATCCAGGCCAACCTGAATGTGCTGGATAGTTTTATGTCAATTTGGCAGAAGTTAAAGTCATTTCTGAGGAAGGAACAGTAATTAATAAAATGCCATGGGATAGGGACTTCACAGGAAGACCAACAGTGTCAACTAACCTGGACTCCTGGGGGCTCTCAAGAGACTTAGCTGCTAACCCAAGAGCATACACCAGCTAGACTGGCCTCAGTGGGAGAGGATGCACCTAATCCTGCAGAGACTTGATATGCCAGGGTGTGAGATACCCAGAGAGGCCCCTACCCTCTCAGAGGCAAAGGGAAGGGGGAGTTGGGGGAGGGGGGAAACTGAGAAAGGGGCAGCATTTGGGATGTAAACAAACAAATAAAAAAAAACCCTCAACAGAATGCACTCCACTGGTTAGTACAACCATGATGGGAGTGAATCAGAGAGGTAGAGTCCCAAGGACTATGTGTCCTAAGGACCTCATGCTGTTGAGTATCTATCTGCTTATTGCCCTCACAGATACCACACACCTCATAATCTATGAGTGGTACGAAAACTCTAAGGGGGTTTCCAGCCCCTCACTGGGCAGTATCATTGGCACTTACAATATTAATGATTGATCTTTTCAAAGCAGTGTTGCTAGAATACATTGATGATTCAACCACCAACCTTGAAAAAATTTAGAGATGTAGTTATTAAAGCTAGGTGAAGATGTTTTTTGATAGTGGCTTTGACATAGAAAATCTTGGGGAACAATTTAAAGTTCAGAAAGTCACCTTCTGATAATTGAGCTAGGGATTTCTTTTTTGAAGTCAGAGAACAAGAGCGATGGCCTAACTAGGGTGCTGATGTGCCTTTCTGGTAATCAAGGTGATGATTAATTTCTTGCACTCATTTTTGCCTCAGGTTTCTGAGATGATTTAATAAAAAAATGGTCAGTAGATGTGCACCCTGAAGATTTAAAGTAGAAATGATTATTGTTTTTATATAAAGGTTTAGATTTGTGATTCTTTTAAGATTTTTTTGTAAGATTACTTTTTAAGATAAATAATGAATGATTGACCCTTTCTGTCAGAAGCCAGGACCCTCGTCCCTCACCCTCACCCCCTATCTCTCCCCACCTACAACCTCTCCCCACCTGCACAACGTCCCCTGCAGCTTGGCAACCACAAGATCCTGCCTGGCAGCTGCAGGTAGATTCAAAGCAGTGTACCGTGTCTTTTGAGAAAAGGAGTTAGATCACCAATTGTTTCAAGGCACAGGCCGAGAAGATTCTGTACTTTCCCACTATACTTTCCCACCACCTGGCCTCTCTCACCCCCTCCCCTTGTAAAGCATATTATAAAAAGGCACCTCGCGCCCAAATATACGGCTCTTGACAAGCAACTGCTTCCTTGAGTCATTTCCCTCTCTCGCCCGTTCTTCTTTTTCAGGTTGGGGTCTCCCTCACCCCCCCACGAATTACAAGACCCGCGGGTCGGGTCACCTTTCTTTATAATCACAAATTGTAGCCTGACTGGCTGAGAAAAAAATACCTTGCTTGCTTACACTTTGTGAATCTATAACAAGTCACTTACTTAACCATGAATATACAAGGGTTCTTGGGAATAATTTGTTTTTCACTTTCATACATAAGACATTTAATCGTGTAATGGTATTGGGAGCAAGCTTTTTAAAAAAAAATGTATCCTTACATAATTATTCACTTAAAAATAGAATGTAACCACAATGTAATTTTTATATTGGTTGAAAGATTTTGCTGGGATATATAAGCTGTGGGAGAAGAAATAAAATTGTTAGAGCTTGTTAGAGCCTTGCTTCATCCACTGTGTGTGTGTGTGTCTGTGCACATGTGCACATGTGTGTGTGTGTGTGTGTGTGTGTGTGTGTGTGTGTGTGTCTGTGTGTCTGTGTGTCTGTGTGTCTGTGTGTCTGTGTGTGCTTCACATTAATCACTGACTCCCACATCCCCAGCTTGAATCACTGAACTCACTGTTGGGATCTAGCCTTCTACAATCTTATAATTCCCAAGTCACAAGTCATCACTGAGGAGGTCAGGTCAAGAACTTAAAGGAGGAATTTGAAAGCAGAAACTGAAGCAGAAGACATGGAGGAATGATACTTGCTGGCTTGTTTCCAGGTTCACATTCAGCTAGGTAGCTTACACAGCCCAACCAGGTCCACCTGCCCAGGGATGGCACTGCATACAATGGGCTTGGTGTTCCTTCATCAATCAGCAATCAAGAAAATACTCCCACAGACATACCCACAAGTGAATCCCACCCAGGAAACTTTTCAATTGAAGTTTCTTCTTCAAGCAGACAACAAAATAAATCAGGACTTTATATATATATATATATATATATATATATATATATATATATATTCTACTTTGAAGTGCATAAAATTAGTGCATAAAATTAGGACTAGAGCTGTAACTCTGAGGATTAAGTGCAAACATCTTATGCATAAAGCCCTTCCACCCCCAGTAAGTAACATGTAATACAGGCTGGATGGAATGGGTCTGAAAACCCAGCACTTGAGAGGTAAAGGCAAAGGAACAAATATTCAAGATTATCCTTGGCTGTGCAATAAGTTCAAAACCAACTCAGACTATGTAGCATGGCCCTGTCTTAAAAAAGAGAGGCGGGGGGGGAAAGAAGAAGAAGGAGGAGGAGGAAGAAGAAGAGGAGGAGAAGGAGGAGGAGGAAGAACAAGGGAAGGGAGGGAGGGAGGGAGGGAGGGAGGGAGGGAGGGAGGGAAAGAAAAAGAAGGCTGGGAGACTACTTAGTGAATAAAATTCTTGTCATGCAAACATGAGGAACTGAATTCTTTGTGAGGTTAGGGGTGGTTGTTGGTTTGTTGGATGTTTGCTTGTTTGTTTGAGGCAGGGTCTCTCTATTTAGACCTGGAACTCTCTCTATGACTGACCTGGAATTCACTATTCAGAACAGGCTGGCCTTGAACTTATGGTGATCCACCTCCCTCTGCCTCTCTGAAGGGCTCCTAGGCTGTTCTTATCTCCAGAATCCATGTGAAGCAGGCCCAGTAGTACCTGCCCATAATCCCAGAACTCTTATGGGAAGATCAGAAACAGACTGGAAGTTCTTAGGACACCTAGGGAGGCATACTCATCAATAAAAAGAGACCCTGTCTCAAACATGATGGAAGGTTAGGACCAACACCTGGAATTGTCCTGTGATCTCCATACATGTACCTCAGTACACATGCCTACTTCACTCAACATACAAGAACATAGACACATATCTACATATTACACATATTACACATATATCACACATACACACCATAGGGAAAAAAATTAGGACATTATAGATAAATCTAAAAGTCCTAATGGGCATGTTGTCATGCATTTAATTTCAAGATTTGGCATGTAGAAGCAGGAGGATCAGCAGTTATATGTACATGCAATATATATATGCATATGTAAATGTTACATATGTATATGTAAACATCTATACATACAGGAATAGGTACTGGTAATGGCTACACAACATTGTGAATATAATTTATACCATTTAATTGTATTTTTTTCGAGACAGGGTTTTTCTATGTGGCCCTGGCTGTCCTGGAACTCACTCTGTAGACCAGGCTGGCCTCAAACTCACAGAGATCCACCTGTCTCTGCCTCCAGAGTGCTGGGATTAAAGGCATGTGCCACCATGCCCAGCTAACAGTTTAAATGGTAAAGGACTGAGGTTTTATGTCAGCAGTAAGGCATATGTATGGCAAAAGCCATAAATTCAATTTTCAGAAAACAAACACACACACACACACACACAAACACACACACACACACACACACACACACACACACACACACACACGAAGTCCTGAAGAAAATAGACTGAAAGTTTGTCCCATGAGTCATCAAAGACCTGGATCTCCACCTATAATCCCAGGACTAAGTAGGTATAGGCAAGAAGTCCAAGGTCATCCTTGGAAACATTATGAGTTAAAGGCTATATGAGATTTCACCTCAAAAACATGCAGCAGGGCTGGGTGTGTTTTATGCCTTTAATTCCATCACTCAGAAGGCAGATATTTGTACATTTGAGGCCAGTCTGGTCTATAGAGAGAGTTTCATGACAGCCATGGCTACATAGTGAGTCCTTGTGTAAACAAAATAAAACATAGTGACACAAAAGAAAATAAAGACCTGGAACTGATTCCCAGGCTTCTGATGTCCATCATTCTTGGAGTGACCCTGGAGAATGGAGAGTTTCCCCTGGGCCTTCAAGGAGACTTATCAAACTTCTTCTGCTGCTCTACACAAGTTACAGACCTTGCTTTCTAAATACCACTAATCTGGTAGATAACCTGGGTGATCTATCAGTTTGAGGACATTTAGTAGCTGGAAGCTTCTACTGAGCCCTACTGAGGAGGGTATTGTGCCCAAGGTTTGATGCCAGAAGTACACAAGGCCACCAAACTCAGTGACAAAACACAAACCCCTGACTATAGCAGAAGACTACTAAAACAGATGCCCTTGACCATAAGCATTAGAGAGTGCCTATGAGGAACTAGTCAGTCAGTATGGAAACTACTGTATTCTTTTTTTAATATTCATTTTGTTGTTGTTACTATTTTATCTTTACTTAATGTTTTCTTTTTTAAAAAATTTAATTATTTGTGTGTGTGTATATGTGTGTGTAGGAGGAGGAAGAAGAGGAGGAAAAAGAAGAAGAAGAGGTCAGAGAGGTGCCAGATCCCCTGAAGCTGGAATTACAGGCAGTTGTAAGCTGCCTAATGTGAGTGTAAGGAAACCAACATGGGTACCCTTCAAAAACAGTATGTGCCCTTAACCACTGAGCCATCTCTCCAACTTCCTACAATTTTTGAAATTTTATTTTATGTATATAAGTGGTTTTCCTACATACGAGTTTCCTACATGCATGCTTGACACCTGAGATGGTCAGAATAAGACATCAAATTCCCTGAGACAGGTTTCATGCAGCTAAGGCTGACCTCGAAGTTGATAAGTGGTGGAGGATGCTTTGAACTCTTGATCCTCCTCTCCTGTCTCCACTTCCCAAGTACTGAGATTACAGGTGTTACCAAATTGAAAATGCTATAATCTAACCAAAACAGTGCTTCTCTAAACTTTTTCTGTATTTTGGAGCATTACCAAAGTGGGTTGGAGTTCCTGTAAGTAGGCTCATTGGGTCAAAGGACAGGAATGTTGTTTTAGTTCTGTCCAGCAGCTGCCTGAGAGACAGATAGATCCAGCTAAAAAGGACTGGCCCAGCTGCCCTGGCACTGTGAGTGGTCGAGGCAAAAAGCTCAGACCTGAGGGTCCAGAGAACTGTTCCAAACATCCCCTCACTGATTGATACATAAAACAGAACGCTCTCAGGAAAGAACACTAAGCAGAAAGAAAGCAACCAAAGGTTTACATCCACATGTGCTTCTGAATCTTCCATATTCTTACATGGTTAATGATTTAAGGTTGAACACATGTCAACCTTAAGTCATTATCTATGTCCCCACATCCATCCTCTTATGAGCCATGAAAGCTCTGATATCAAGTCACAATCGGAGCTTCAGCTCATCAAACGTTGAAATAAAAGACCTCTCACCTAAGAGGACTTGTGGAGGAAGTGGGAATGGGGGCTCTGGTGGTTAACACCTGTAATTCCAACATTTGAGAATCTGAAGCAGGAGAATCGCTCAAAGTTTGAGGACAGCCTGGGTTACATAGAGTTTTAAGCAAACATGAACTATAAAGCGTATAGTACCTCAAAGTCTAGAAGGAGATTTCATCTTGCAGCAGTAACTCCGGCTCTTTGTAGGAAGCTAGGCTGCTCAGCTTTAGCACAAGAGGAGTGCACAGCCACAATAAGTACCTCCCACCCAACCTCTGGAGAAGAGGGTGGAGGCAGGTCTGGAGGTGGAGCCTGCGTGAGGACCTGCGGACCCACAGCGCAGCCTATGGGCCTATGGCGGAGCGACGTCTGTGGGCTGTGGCCTTCTTTGGGCGGCCATTGTCGTGCCTGCTAAGCTTTTCTACGTGACTCATTTGCTTCACCTAGCCGGCAGAGCGAGACCATTGGGGAACTCCCTGATCCGGTCTGCGTCTCCCTACACCCAGGCAACATCCTTAGCCCGCCCATTCTCTGCCGCCAGACTCGAGACGACCGACCTGAAACCAGGGCCTAGTACGGGAGGGGCCCGGGTCGAGGAGAACTATTGCTACGTTCCAGTCCTGGAGGCTTGTTAGCCAGACTGTGAGGCGCGACGGATTCCCAAGGCTCTCCTGGCCAGGCAGGGCTTCTCCTAGCGCTCTCCTGAGCCTGGACTGGTATTGGAGGGACAAGTCATAGCACCGATCTCGCCCAGCACAAACTTGCCCCTGTCCCCACCCCCAAGCCTACTCTTTCCTGTTTCATTCCTCCCAGAACCCACAGTTCCCAAACAGTGCACCTGCCGGAGGTCCCAACCCAGCGTGAGAAGTGGACATGAGGTTGGCAGGTGGGTGGCTTCCACAGCAAACTGAAGAGAGGCCAGGTGTCCTCATGACTGTGTTAGAAAGGGCCTGGGTGGTCACTGGTTTGTTTGTTTATTAATGGATGACTGTGCACAAGCACTCATTTTATGAGCAAATTCTTTCCTCTGAGGACTTCAGCTTCCCAAACTATGAGTAGTTAAGGATTGAATGAAAAAAAAAAATATCTATATCACAAATAACAGGCCAGCTGCCTTTTGGAAAACGAACTAATGAATTGTGAGAAATAGGCTCCAGAGAGCTTAGTAGCTGGGTGGAGAGGAGTGGAGAGTAGAGATAGAAAGTCGTGGCCTTAGAAGAGAATGACTTAGGTGCCTGTGAGGTTGGGTGTCATCCTAGTGGCATCTCTGCTGTCAGCTGGACTACTAACATGAATGTGCCTTGGAGGGACTGTATGGGGTGAGAGTAGAATTTGAGAACTGGTAAGGTAGCAACTTTGTGGATAAGTCCAAATTGGACATTAAGGAACTGGCTGGGAAGATATGGGTTCAAGACAGATCAGGACTGGAGGTGTAAGGTGAAATGCATGGTGGAAATGGAGGTGCATGGTGAAATCTCCCATACAGTATGAAGATTGGAGAAGGCAGCCTGGAAAAGAACACCTTTTGAGGAGAGAGTAATGAAACACATCTAACCAAAAAGAGGAAATCCCAGAGAATGGGGTCAGGAGAAGGTAGTATCCTGGAACCAGTAGTGAAGTGTTTGCATCAGGAGGGCTTGGGCAGCCCACTGGGAGGTCAGGAAAGACCAGACAGACAATCAGAAATCTGACATCATGAAAGCCATAGGTTTGAAAGGTCTTCAGTTGATGTTGTGGGAGCAAAACTAGATTGGAAGAGTTTGTGGGAGAGAGTTGGGGAGTGAGGTAATAGAAATCACAGTGTCTTTTTTTTATGTGTATGCTGGGGGGGATGGAAGCCAGGGTCTTATGCATGTTGGGCAAATGCTCTACCACAGAGCTATATCCCAAGCCAGAGTATAAATTTTTAAAGAGTTTGGTGGAGAAGTGGAAGATGAAGAGTCAGGGAATGATATTTTTCTTGCAGGGGCTCTATTTCATCTTTATCTTACGAAGTTAGGACCTGTTGATAACATGAGAGAAAGTGAGCTAGAAAGAAGGAGTCTTAGCACAATGTATCTGGGACAGGAGAGAACTTGATAGATCCTGAAGCAGGTAGGACTGGTTTTCACAAGGAGTATACTAAGAGGAAGTTCAAGTCTATCTCTTGGGTCTAGTGGATAGCAATTGGTCCCCTACCTTCCAATCCTACCATCACTTGTTCCCAAGTAGAAGGGGAGATCTGGTCATGTGAGGTAGTGGGCTATTGCAAGGTTTGTTCACTGATATCTGAGATAGTCCTGCTCTGTGTCTATCCTACCTGCAGGCCCCCTGCGCATCGAGGCCCTGATCATCATTATGGGTCTCACGTGGATCCTAGTTACCATCCTCCTAGGTGGTCCTGGTGTTGGCCTTCCTCGAATTCAGCAATTCTTCACCAGTGAGTGTGGGGACCCTCTTGATTCACTATAGAGGTGTCCAATATGGGTTATGGCGGTTGGGTTTCCCGTTCCCTTCTTAGCAGGCTTCCTTTTGCTGCCCTAGATATATCTTCCAACACAAATGCATCCTTGTTCCTACCAACCATCCTTGAGAACAACACCCCTAATTGCAATCAATATTGAGTGGAAGTTGATAGAATAAGAATAAGGAATGGAAAGGCCTCCATTGAATATTGATTGTCTTGGACTTTTAGTTGGACTCTGAGACACACAAAGGATTCTATACCTTGACACTGGTGCCAAAGTCACCTAAACACTATTTACAATCCCAATTTATGCTTTTCCTGGAGCAGGCAGTTTTACATCAGGGCATCATTGAGACTTGAGCGGGAAACACATCAAGTATAGCCTGACTTGGCCCTGAGTCCCTGAGCCTGCTTGCTCTGCTGTAAGCTCCTGGAGGCCTCCATGATAATAGAAAAACTCTCTACCTACAGGCCCAGAGAACTCAGTGACTGCAGGTAAGCCTCCTGTCCCTCTCCTATTCCCTCCTGTGCCTGTACTTCATACTGCCTTTTGTGACACCCCTGCCTGCTGTCAGCCAGCCCCACTAGGATTTTCATTCTCCATCTGGAGTCTCCCAACTAGCTGTCATAGGCTTCTGGGCTGTGAACCTAGTAAACGAGTTAGCCACCATCAGAAGGTGAAAGGGGCAGGCATAGGAAAAAAATTCCCATCCCAAACAAGAGACATTGGGATGAAGCAGAGGCTTATTTATGGTCCTAAGCAAATCCCAATCACAGCAGGGCAAATTCTAGGTATCAGACCCTAAGAAGAAATCTCTATATCCAGATACTCTGTTCTCTAGGCCCACCAAAGTGACCGCATCCTCTGGGCCCTTTGGCCTCTTCATCCCTAGTTCTGTATTCAAAATCAACCACATACCTCCCTCCCTTCCTTTCTCCCTTCCTTCCTTTATTCATTCCTTCCTTTCTCCCTCCTTTTCCCCTTCCCTTACTTCCTTCTTTCTTTCCTTCCTTTTGTCTTTCATTCCTTTGTTTCTTTCATCCTCGTATTCTCATCTCGGTTCTTTTCATAGGGTGACAATGTTTCTGTTGGTATAAATCTCTAACAAATTTTGCTGGCCTCTCATGAAGTTCATGAAGGCCTAGGTTATAAGACAAGAGAGTCCTCCACAGACCCATTCTGTATAATCCCATCTCAAGTCTGGGCTGAGAGGCAGGAGCACACACAAGCTTCCTTTCCTTAGCAAGTTCTTAGCCAGCCATCATCTTTGTGTTCTCTCTAAAGTATGCTTTTTAAAAAGTTTTATAGTGCTGGGAATTAAACCCAGGACCTCACACATACTGAACAAATACTCTACACAGAGCTATTTTTCTAGCCCATAAAATGTTTCAGATTTTTTGTCAGTTTCACTCTGTAACACAAACTGACCTTGAACTTACTCTGTAGCTCTCAAAGTCTGTGTTCCTCCTGTGTTACCCTATCAAATTCTGGAATTACAGATTTGGACTGCTTTCTCAATTTTCGCTTTCTCAATTTTTGCAATATAATTTAACTAACATTTTCTTTCCCTTCCCTTTGTGACAGGGCTTAATGAATACCAGGCTATCATTAAACTCACTATAAAGCCAAGGGTAACCTTAAATTCCTGATCTTCCTCCATCTCCCAAATGCTAGGATTATAAGCATATATCTGGCTAGCCTGAGTTTTTTATATCTTTATGTTCTATTTTCTTCATGATTAATATTTTTCTCCAACTATTCTGTCTACTCTCATTTTACCATAAGCAGCAGCAAGGAAAAACCAGACCATATCTTTAACACTGTGCTTGAGAATCTTTTGCTATATATTTTACAAGCTTTCTTTCCTACAAAACACCAGAACAGTTGACACTTTATAACAAAGATGAGCTTTCCTCCCACACCCAATAATGGCTTCTTCAACTTCCTTTTAAGGTCTCACCAAAAAATCTATAACATTCATGTTCCTATCAACACTTTGTTTAGGATGATGGAAGTATCGGCAGGGCTGTGCTTCCTCTTAAAGCTCCAAGTAAGGGTCTTTTTGTGCCTCTGCAGATTCTAGAAGCATTCTACGTGCCTCATCTTGTAACTGCACCACTCTGCCTTTTGCCTGTACTGTCTTACAACATCTCCTCTATGCTTTTGTCTCATAAGGACACCAGTCACACTAAGGGCTCAACATGTTCCAGAATGACTTCATCATAACTTATCTATCTATCTATAAAGACCCTGTTTCCCAGCCACATTCTGAGGAACTGAGAGTTCTGACTCCAGTGTAGTTTATAGGATCATAATTCAAGCCATTACAGAGGTCACCTCCACCCCTACCCTAAAGAAATACAGAGGCTAGTAGAGCCCTGTGCTCAGCTCATCCACTTTGGTCTGTGTGCCTCATTCAAGTAGCTCCCACCCTGACTTTCTGGATCCTCTGCTTTGTTCTGATTGTACAAGGGTTCTAATACAACTGTCAACTCCCTTTCCCTTTTCCTACAAGTAGCAGAAAAAACTAATCCTTGGAGTCCCTTACCTCCTTATTCAACACACCACTTGGAAGCATCCCCAGCTTTGGTCTGAGCTCCACCCACCTCCTTCCCCATTTCCATGCTCTGTAGCTGTTTTTTCAGCCCTGTGGCTGGTCCTGACCTTTACCTTCAGATCTCAGGTGACACCAGGGTCAGTCATATGGGTTACGTCTGCTATCATTACTCAGAACCAAGGGCCAGGAAGTACAAGTGCGGCCTGCCCCAGCCATGTCCTGAAGAGCACCTGGCCTTTCGCATAGTCAGCGGGGCTGCCAATGTCATCGGGCCCAAGATCTGCCTCGAGGACAAGATGTGAGCATATGGGCTGGGAAGTGGGAGGGGAACCTGAGGCCAGGTCTGTAAAGGCCAAGGGCTGAAGATTATGTGAGGAAGAGCAAAGCTGATAAGCCCACAAGAGATCTTCTTACCCCCTGCTAGGCTCATGAGCAGCGTCAAGGACAATGTGGGCCGTGGGCTGAACATCGCCCTGGTGAATGGTGAGTCCACCATGTTATAGGGTCAGAATTCAGATTATAGAAGCAGATACCATGGTATGGCCTGTCCTCTCCACTTCATTACTCCCTATGCAGGTGCAGGTGGCTTCTGGGCACTCCCCAGGAGACTTGGGAAGAATTCTATGCCAGTTGAAAGTTCCACAAAGGAAGTCACCCACTGAATGTGATAGTAGTGACAATAGTGGTAGATGCTTAGGACCTCATATGCTAGTGGCTCTATGGGCTGCAACTCTGTGAATGAGAGGATGACAGGACATGTCATCCTTCTAGAAAGGGCTGCCACCCACCATATTTGAACCTGGGCTGGGGGCTCAGGTGGTAAAGTGGCATGGCCGAGCTTGCTCAGCAGATCTTCCTCTGATACAGGGGTCAGTGGTGAGCTCCTAGAAGCCAGAGCCTTTGACATGTGGGCTGGAGGTGAGTGCCCACCACAATATCCTACTGTACATTTTTCTCCCTGAAACCTTGCCTTCTGTCTTTGCACTCAGCTATACAAGTATTGCCTTGGGTTCACAAAATGCAGGGGATGGGGAAATCTGTCTGGATTCATTTTGTGACTGCATGGCCCTAGCTTCTTTACCAGTTTGTCTGTGTTCATACTGATGGTCCTTGATGTGGAACAGCCCTGGCCCAGTCCCTACTTTGTTTTCCTCATTCGAAGAATATTGTTTGGTGGGGAAGGGCTGCTTGGTAGAACCTGAAGCTCCATATTCTGTGGGCCCATCTCCACCAGATGTCAATGATCTCTTGAAGTTCATCCGACCACTGCATGAAGGTACTCTGGTGTTTGTGGCATCCTATGATGATCCAGCTACCAAGTAAGTGACTGCCAAGTATAGCTTCAGTCTTGTTCCAATACAGTACTAATCCCCAGTTCACATTTCTTCCTACTGTGTGACAGGATGAATGAAGAGACCAGGAAGCTTTTTTCTGAGCTGGGCAGCAGGAATGCCAAGGAACTAGCCTTCCGTGACAGCTGGGTGTTTGTGGGAGCCAAGGGTGTACAGAACAAGAGCCCCTTTGAACAGGTACAGCAGAGAACCTAGCACCTCTGCCTCCTATCCCTGACAACCTGGCCACTCCTTCTCTTTACATCAAAGCTTCCCTGAATTCTACCCAGCTGATTCTGATCTCTGTCCCTGACCTATGCCCTGGTTAGGCTTGGCCCCTTGTTATCACCATGGGGAGAGACAGTAAATTTGATCTTTCTTGTCCTGTACATATTTCAACCTAAGGAATCTTTCAATGTTAAATTGCATATAGGCCAGACTTATACCTAAAAAATCTTTGCAAATACCTTCAGAATGCTCAGTCAAGGGATATATCTCACTTATAGTGGGTATTTGTCTAGCATACACGAGGTTCTGTGTTCAATCCTTAGTATTACATAAAACTGAGCAGAGGATACACCTATAATATCAACACTGAAAGTAAAAGCAAGAGGATCAGAAGTTCAAGATTATCCTTGGCTACATATCAAACTTCAGGCCAGCCTGGGCTACATGAAATACTGTTTCAGATTTTAAAAAGAAAAAAGATGCTCACTACCATCCTAGCCTTGTTATAACCCAGTTTTCCAATTCATGCTACACACTCCTTTCTCACCTCCCTTGGGTTCGATCTTAGAGTACATCAGTCAGGGGTTATGCTAGAGGATGCTAGAGAGAGGAGGACCCCTGGCATCATCCTTACCTAAAGAGGCTCTCAGCAAAAAGTCTTAGGTAGGCCTCCAAGCATTGCTTTCAACAAATACAGATTTCTCCATTGCTTTGGCTGACAAAAACAACTCAAGCTCATGCCAGCCAAGATGCTTCACCCCAACTAGGGCAGCAGCTTCCAGGGCCACGTGGACTCCCTCTTATACACAGTGTTCACCTTGGCCCATCCCCAGGTCACTTATTAAAGAATAGACCACTGCAGCCATCCCCAGTTTTCCCTGTGTGAAGGGAAGGGCAACAGACTGAAGAATACCCTGGTGTTTGGCCCCTGAGAGCCAGGTCATGACTTCCTATTAACCTCTACAGCATATGAAGAACAGTAAGCACACCAACAAGTATGAGGGCTGGCCAGAAGCCCTGGAGATGGAAGGCTGTATCCCTCGAAGGAGGATGGCGAGCTAGCACAGCAGAGCTCTGGGACCAGACTGAAGGAGGCAGCATGTCACCAGTGTAGGGTGGAGACTGTGCCCCATGCCCAGGCATGAGGTTCCCCCTCCCTAACACATTAGGGCTTGAAAGTAGCCTCAAGGTGATGGGGGCTGCAGGGCTAGCCCATTTAATTTTGTCAGGGAGCTTAAGTACCTGTGTCATTGTTTTCCTAAAGCTGATCCTACAGTCAGTTCCCACCCAGCCCCTTCCTCTGCCCCTCCTGTGTCATCTTCTGTTTCTTGAGTGCCCCCAGAGGCAAGGGTCTTCAGTGTTTGCCCCTCTCACTAGAGCAGCCATCGGGTAGGTTGGGACATCTTCAAGAAACTCTCCCTCACAGAGGCAGTGCACTGCTATCCAACCCTGTTTTCAATGTGATCCCTTAAGTAAGCTAAATTAGAGCTTAATCAGATGACTTCTGCAAGCCTGAATGGAGCAATCTGGCCTTTAGTGCCCAAGTAGCTGGAGTTCCTCACAAAGTGTATGGCAGTATGCAGTTTGTCAGAGGGTTCACCTTCTAAATGACCTGTTTGTTAATAAACTAATCTCTTGCAATGGAATAAAGTGTATTCAGATGTCCTTAGTGAAGAGTCAAGGGTGGTGTTGTCGTGTGTGTGTGTGTGTGTGTGTGTGTGTGTGTGTGTGTGTGTGTGTGTGTGTAGAAGAGAGGTAAGTCCCAGAGGCTCAAGCAATGCTCCTGGAGCTTAGCCAGACAGCCTTTGTCAAAGGGCCCTGTGGCCAGATGTGACTCAGATAGGAGGTAGAATAACTCCCAGCTGACATTACCCATGAATTTGATTAGAAAGATGGTTCTATACTCAGGAACTCAAGGAAAGTCACCACCTCTCAGTAACCCAGTGTGAGCATATAGGGGAAAAGATAGGAATTAAAACCAGTACAAGCACTGAAATAACTCCAGGAGTGCAGAAGCAACCAGGTTCCAAAAGGGAAAGAACACAGCTTGGAATTTCTAAACGAGAGATATCAAGGCATACTAATTTGAGGATCCCATAAAGCGTCTCTGAGGTGGCCATGCCAGGAGTGATAAACTTACAAGTCCTACTGTGGCAACCTGCTTCCTAAGCCTTCAACCCATTGCTGTTAAGTACTAAGTCTCAGGAAAAAATGGTGAGGGCAAATCAGGCCTCAAGAAATGAGAGTAGGGCTGGGTATGGTACTATACATCTATTATTCTAACACTTGGAAGTGGAGTGAAGCAGAAGGTTCAAAAATTCAAATCAAACTGTGACTACTTAGCAAATTCCAGGACATCCTGGGCTACATGAGGTGCTGCATCCATAAGGGGGCGGGGGATGGCTTATAAGATAATGTACTTGCTGCCAAACCTGGTGATCCCTAGAACCCATGGTAGAAGGAGAGAAGCAAGTCTTGCAAGTTGTCCTCTAACCATATGTTAGACATGTGCATGCACATACACAAGTAAGTAATGTTAAGAAAAAAGGAAAGAAAAAAAGAATAAAAAGAATGAAAGTATTTGATGGCAGGAATATGCTGGTTTAGAGATATGGAGTGCCCAGGAGAGGCATGCTAGGGAAGAGAGAGTTGTTTATCCAAGACTAAAAGAGTGAAGCAGGAAAGTCAGCAGGGCTCTCAGCTCTTTGTCTCAGATATAGTGATGATAATAGCTAACACCCAGCCCTCTGAGTCTATACTGGATTCTGTGTGTTTGTGCAGGTGTGTTCATATGAATGCGTGTTTATGTGCATTCATATGGAGGCCAGAAGTCAACCTTGAGTGTCCTGCTTCAAATGCTGTCTAAATGTTCTTTATTTGGTTTGAGTCTGGGTTTTTGGTGGAGTTTGCTGCTGTTGTTTGGAAAGAGTTTTGTTTGTTCAACGGTCTCACTGTAGTTCTGACTAGCCTAGAACTTGCAAATATCCTCTTACTTCTACTTCCCAACTGTTGAAATTAAAGGCTGGTACCAAGCCCAGCATTGGTTACTGTTTTGTTGTTTTGAGAAGTGTCTCATTATGTAGCCCTGGTTGTCCTGGAACTCACAAAGATCTGCCTATTTCAAGTCCTGGGATGAAAGGCATGTGTCACTACATTCCGCTGCTTTTGTTTGTTTGTTTGTTCATATGGCCTGGAACTCAGAATTAGCCTTAAGGCCTTAAGCTCCAGGTATCCACCTAAGTCTGCCTCCCCAGCACTGCTCCCATGCCTGCCTTTTTTATTTATGTGGGTTCTGGAGTCAAACTCAGGTCCTAATGCTTGCACAGCAAGTACTTTATAGACTAAACACTCTTCCAGCCTCTCTGTACCAGACTCTGTGAAGTATATTCTGGGGACTCAATGGTCTTATGTTCTATCCCCAGCACTGCCAAAAGAAAATTACACTTCTGTTGTCTCCTTTTCAAAAGACTTTCTTTTTTGGAGCCATTTTAAGTTCACAGCAAACTGAGTGGAAATTTACAGAAATTGCCCATCAGACTCCTGTTGATCACAATAAGTATTTTTTAACATCATGTTTGCTATGGGTATTATGCATTTTTGATATTTGTCTTTTGATTCTTCTATTATGGGAAATTTCAAAAAAATCTCAAGGTATAGAGAGAATAAAATCCAGTACACCTGTGACCTGCTTCTACAATATAGCCAGTATTGTCTCTGCAACACTTAGAGTGCTCCCAATGGAGGTCAAAAAAGTCTCAACTTATTCTTTCAAGATTTTAGTTTTATACAACATGTTTACAGAGTTCACACAATCCTAGAATGTCTTGTCATTATTGCCATTGTACAGAAAAGTTAAAGGGCCCTGTTGAGTTTAGGAGAGCTACAAGACCTAGAGGTTAGGTATGAAATGAGTAGCCTCCCTGGGTTAGCAGCTTACTCCCAGGTGAGGCAGAATCTCACTAAATATGGTCACTATTATCTAGAAGGGCAGAGACCCTCTTGTGCATCCCAGACAATTGTAACTGTCCAATCTTTGGTGTTTTTTTGTTTTTTTTTTTTGTTTATTTTTGGGTTTTTTTTTTTGTTTTTGTGTGTGTGTGTGTGTGTGTGTGTGTGTGTGTGTGTGTGTAGGAGAAAGGGAGAGGGAATCATCTCTTAATTTTATTTTATGTGTTTGTGTATTTTGCCTGCACATATCTTTGTACACTACTTTTGTTCCCAGTGCTTTTAGAGGCCAGAAAAGGATGTCTGATCACCTGAAACTAAAGTTACAGAGCAGCCAGTGCTCTTAACCTCTTAGAGCCACCTCTCTAGTCTGTGGTGTGTGTGTGTGTGTGTGTGTGTGTGTGTGTGTGTGTGTGTGTGTGTGTGTATAGAGTTAATTTTTAAATATTTTCTAATATTTAAAAAAATTTTAAATATTTTAATTACTTATAATATTTAATAATTTAAATTATTCAATTTACTTTGTATGCGTATGTGTGTATGTGTGTATAGGTATATGTCAGAAGACAACTTGAGAGAATGGGTTCTTTTCTGCCGTTATATGGACCCTGCCAGAAATCAAACTCAGGTCATCATGCTTGGTGGCAGGTACCTTTATCCACTGAGTCATCCCATTGGTCCCACCTTGTTTTCTGAGAAACAGTCTCTCATTGGCCTGGAATTCACAGAGTAAATTAGACTGACTGGCCAGTGAGCCCCAGGGATCCTCCTGTCTTTATCTTCCCACCACTGGAATTACAAGCATGTACTACCATGATCTGAAGATTGAAATTGGGTATTTGTGCTCAATTTAACTATCTTGTAGGCCCAAAACTTGTCCATTTGCTTTACAAATGTTAACTAAGTGTCTTGTTTTACTGCTGTGAAAAGACACCATGACCAAGACAACTCTTATAAGGACAACATTTAATTGGGGCTGGCTTACAGGTTCAGAGGTTCAGTCCAGTATCATCAAGGCAGGAACATGGCAGCATCCAGGAAGGCATGGTGCAGGAGAAGCTGAGAGTTCTACATCTTTATCTGAAGGCTGCTAGAAGACTGGTTCCCACATGGTTAGGAGGAAGGTCTCATTGGCCACCCCTATACGTGACATACTTCCTCTAAGGCCACACCTCCAAATAGTGCCACTCCCTGGGCCAAGCTTATACAAACCACCATGCTAAGTGTTTGTGTTGAGCAGTCACTGCTACACAGTAAGAAGAGAAACACAGACATGGCAACACAGTATAGATTTACCTCCCATTTGACCCAACACAGGCTAGGAAGCTGATAATGAGGAGCACTGTGTGTCTAGAAACTTTCAGAACAACTTTGAAGACTAACTCTCCTTAGTTGAGATTGGGATATGGGTTCGTCCTGCCACCAACCTAGCTGGTTATATACATTGGAACATTTACCCACACTAGGTGCCTGTATTAGAGTCATCCATATGCAATCCATATGTTCCCAGAGTATTGGTGAAATAGTTACTTCACAGAAAACAAGGTATTGTGACCTGATGCTAAATGGTCAAAACAACTTTTACTACATGTATTTTCCTACATGTATTGAATGCACCCTGAATGTACCTGTTTAGATGCCTTCCTCACCTGCCTGACGAAGAGGAAAGACACTGCCTCTTAGGGTCACCACTGTGGTCCTATTGCAGGTCAGTAGCAGGTCCTCCATCCAAAATGCCTTGTCCTAACTCTTACTATTGTTTGTTCTATATTTTCTCTGGTCCAGATGACTTCTCTTTGGGAAGTTGATGTCCCTACCCTTCCTTATTATCTTCTGGGGCGAATTAATTCCCTTAACCAACTTCAGATATTTTCTTGCTTCACTCCCCCTTTCCTGCAAACAAAGCTGCAAAATTCTTCATGTCAGCTGGGCAGAGGTGGTGCATGCCTTTAATCCCAGCACTTGTGAGGCAGAGGCAGGCAGATTTCTGAGTTCGAGGCCAGCCTGGTCTACAGAGTGAGTTCGAGGACAGCCAGGACTACACAGAGAACCCTGTCTGGAAAAACCAAAAAAAAAAAATCTTCATGTCAGACAACCAAGCATTCCCTCAGCTTTTCAAGGAAGGCTGAAATTACTAATAACAATGAGCAAGCAGTCTCATAACTGCATTTTTTTCCCTGATCCCAACACGTAGCAGGAATTAGCGGCTTTCAGGTGCCCATGTCCAGCATGGCCAAAACATCCAGCAGTTCCACTCAACAGCACTGAAGCCAGTCCAAGAGCACAGATGACTGGAATACATCAATTCTGATTTCCACTATGGACACAACTAAAATGTGACAATTATGATTTCCACCAAGGACACAACTCTTAAGTTTTCCTTCCCTGGTTCTTTCAGCTGACTATCTTCAGACAGACCCATTGCCCCTTTCCAAACTGGATCTTCAGCCCCAGCATGTGACAAACAGTCCTAATTCTAAACACTGCTGTCTTCAAGCAATACCCCTCAAGCCCATCTGAAACATACAGTAACAACATTCTGAGATACCAGGTATATACCCAGTGGTGTGCTTACTCATCCTCTGAGCAGTGGGGCTTCAAAATTTAGTTTTGTTTTTTATTTTTACTATGCGTCTGTGTGTGTGTGTGTGTGTGTGTGTGTGTGTGTGTGTGTGTGCTGTGAGTCCATGTGTGTCATGTGTTAAAGCCAGAGAGATATGGGGAACATGAGATTCTTTCATCTATCACTCTTCATTATTTCTTTAAGACATTTTCATATTCAGATTCATTTCTCACTGAATCTGAAGTTTACTGTTTTGGCTAGGATGTCTTGCTTGCAAACTCCTGGAATCCATCTATCTCCACCCACCCCAACACTGAAGTTACAAGCACATGCAGCCATTTTTGCATTTTTTTCTGTCTTTTTTTTTTTTTTTTGGTTTTTTTTTTCGAGACAGGGTTTCTCTGTGTAGTCCTGGCTGTCCTGGAACTCACTCGGTAGACCAGGCTGGCCTCGAACTCAGAAATCTGCCTGCCTATGCCTCCCAAGTGCTGGGATTAAAGGCGTGTGCCACCACCGCCCAGCTCATTTTTTCATTGTTTACAAGAGTATTGGAGCTGGATTTATAGGTTGCGATCCACATGACAGTGTGGGAACCAAATTCAGGTCAGTTCAAGAACAGTATGCACTCATTATTGTCTCTCTGAAGCTATTTTTTCTTGGCTTTTAAATTATGTATTATTCAGTAATTTCATATATGAATACAATGCATTTAGATCATATCCACCTCCTCATTCCCCTTCGCTAGCACTTGTTTGTTGTGAGGTAAGGTCTCCTGTAGCTCAGGCTGGCTTTATAGCTCAGAGTGGCCTTGAACTCCTCCCTCCACTTCCCTTTGCTGGTTGGGCCCAACTATAGGTTGGGCCATCACACCTCCTTATTTATTTTTTTTAAATAAATAAATATGTGTAGCCCAGGCTGGCCTCGAACTCGTGATCCTCCTGCCTCTGCCTCCTTCAGCAAATCCTACCGGCGTGCGCCACCACAACCAGCTTAAATATATATTTTTAAAAGATAAGCTGGCCTTAAATATCCCATCCTCCTGCCAGGTGGTGGTACACGACATTAATCCCAGCACTCAGGAAGCAAATCAGGCATATCTCTGAGTTCCAAGCCGCCCTGGTCAGCAGAGCAAGTTCCAGGACTACCAGGGCTACTCAGAGAAACCCTGTCTCAGGAAAAAAAAATACCCAATCCTCCTGTCTCAGCCTTCAGAGTGCTAGCATATCTGAGAAAAGGTTCACTTTAGAGCAATACTCATTTATTCTAGTCTCTCCAGTAACTTTGAGAACAATAACCCTTTTTAAAAATATATATATGCATGATTTATATATGAGTACTCACAGAAGTCAGAGGACAACTTCTAGGAGTCAGTTCTTTCCATTGAACTAGTAGTATTGACAGGCCTCTAGTGCTTTTACCAACTGAGCCATCTCAAAAGCCTCTTTATTTTATTTTATTTTATTTTATTTTATTTTATTTTATTTTATTTTTATAGATTTTTTTAAAGACAGAATTTCTCTGTGTGGCCAGCCTGAAACTCTCAGTAGACCTGGCTAGCCTCGAACTCAGTGATTTACCTGCTTCTGTCTCCATCCTCATTTTTTTTTAAAAAAAGAAAGAGAACAAAAGATAATAAAATGAACACTTTTATTTTGTACACTTCAAAAAGAAAAGCAGATATGGCAATAACAGAAACCACCTGCATATGTCACCTTTTAAAAATGACATATGTGTATGTTTGTCTGTATGTTTGTATGTGCACCACATGCATCCAGTATAGGCAGAGGCAAGAAGAGGGAATCAAATCTCCTGAACTGTACTTACAGACAGCTGCAAGCTGCTAAGTAGGTGATAGGGAGTCGAACCAGAGACCTCTGTAAAAGTAGTAAGCACTCACTGAGCCATCACTTCAACTGCCACATGACCTTTAATTCAATATCAGTTTACTGTCCTCTGACATCACCTTCCCATCACCCATTTTTATCTGAGGAGGTAACCACACAAGAATGTACGTACTTATTGCTCCACACGCCAATAAGCAGTGACTTAGGAAGTCAGGTCTCACGTGGTAGGGCCAGCTCGTCACTTCCAGAAACGTCACATCCGTTGGGAACCCACACAGGCCCGCCAGGGGCGAGTGCCTCTGTGAGAGGGCGGAGTCCTAGCATGCAGGTGGAGCCTTGGTGGGGCGGAGCCTGTGGGGGCGGGACGAGGCCCGGGCAGGGCAGGCCTCGCTGCCGGCCCGGCCGCTGCTTGTAGGAGCTGAGTAGCCACGGAAAGCAGGTGAGAGACTTCGACCAGGTTGGGAAGGATGGGAGGTGACTTTTGGCAGTCCGCGATCACCGGCTCTGGCCAGACCCAGCGAGAGGCCTTGAGGGCACGGGTATGACGTGGAGGCTCTTCTGAACCCAAGACTGTCCGTGGGGGTTGTGAGCCCTTCCTAACTTCTCTAACCATCTGACAAACCCTGGACTCCCAGGTGTGGAGGAGACCTGGTCATCACTGCTAGTTATCCTTCAGCCCCTACACTTTGGTGCTGTGGGAAAAACTTCCGGATGGTATTGCTTCCTCAGCCTTGGAATGTGTTTACTCTAACTCTTCCAGCTCCTCTATCAGAGGTGTAGGATAAGGGCCAAAAATCTCCCTTAGAGTGACTATGGTATGGGTGGATGGCCCTTAGCCTCTCCCTTAACTGGCTCACATTACTCTGATGTCTACATCTTTTCCTCTTTACTTGACTAGTTACCTTACTCTGGTTTTTCTGCCTCCTTCTTCATCAGTGAGACTCAAGAATGGACCAGGGCCCCCAGGGCAACTGATCCATACTCAAAATCAGCATAATGTAAAACCTTCTATGTCCACTGCCATCTAGTTGCCCCAATTCTAGCAGATGGTGATACAAAGGTGTTGACTATCCAGTTGAGAAAGGGAAGGAGGCAGACCTCTCCTTTTGCCCTATGTTACTCTACAGTTAGAAATACTCAGGTTCACTATAAGTTTAAAACTCTATTAGGTGGTGCACACCTTTATCCCAGCACTTAGGAGGCAGAGGCAAGTGAATCTGAGTTCCAGCCTGGTCTACATGGTGAATTCCAGGCCAGCTAAGACTACACAGTGAGGCCCTTGTCTCAACAGCAGCAGCAGCAACAGCAACAGCAAAAAGACTCTGTTAAGGCTGAATGTGGTAGCCTATATCTTTAATTACAGCACATAAGAGATAAAGGCAGGCAGATCTCTGTGAATTTAAGACCAGTCTAGTTTACATATGAGTTGCAGGCGAACAGGACTACACACAAAGACCCTGTCTCAAACAAAAAGACTCTGTAAGGGTAATGCATTCCAGAAGACACTAAACAGAGACTCTCAGATGTAGCTGCAGTTATGAGAGCTCAAATTCTGAGACCAGGGAGCTCTGACAAGACAAAGTTGCTCAATGGATACCTATTGTATCCTTACTATATTCCTACTGAAGTTCTACTGTAACTTCCCTGAGAAGCAGGGGCATGCTTCCCACAAGGACTTCCATCTCATAACTATAGAGTGGATGAAACAAGACATGTAGCCACAGCTTGTCAGTAGAAGCCTTTGGTTCTGGAAGTTACCTACTGCACATATCACTTTGTTAAGACTTTGTAGCTAGCAAATGGCACTTAGACTCCCTTATTGTATTCTTTAAAGACCTGAATCAGGCCCTAGCCAATGTTCCCATCAGCATCCTTTGTTCTCATCTGACCAGTCTCTTTGTCTCCCCCAGGAAGCCATTTATTTGATTTGCTTTGTTTGAAAATGAATTATCAAGTCTCCCAGGCTGCCCTGGAACTGGCTATATAACTGAAGGATAATCAGACTCCTGGTTCTCTTGGCTCCACCTCCCAAATACTGGGATGACAGGAGTGAGCCACCATACTTAGCCCCTCCAGGTAGCAATTTAGTTCATTCCCATGGTGGTATCATTGCATCTTGAAATGAGTATGAGATGGGTTAGTGGTGACAGTGTTAGAGATTGTTCTCCTAAAACCCTCAGGATTAGAACCTCTCTATGATGTTACCATAGTAAGAAAGTCCATGGAATTTGACAGCCTGAGTGGGGTTTCCTATATGTAGGTGACTCCTCTTGAGGGCTGAGAAGCTTGAGGCAGGTGTGCTTGAAGAAGAGCTGGCTGAATAACATTTAAGGGCCAGCACTATTCCAAAACTAGAGGTAAAGGGCTGAGAGCCCCTAAGCTTGCAGTTTCTCCTCTTCATTACCACTTTCTTTGCCCCTTTTCTTTTCAGGAAAAGTCCTGCTATCAAGGAAGAAAACATAGGACCAGGACCTTTCCATGGACCCTTCTCAGGACATTCCAACAGCACAAGCAGGGGTGTGCCCCTAAGACACAAGGGGCCTGAAAACACTATCCTCTGTGAACTGCCATGGTGGTCAGGAAAAGCAGAGGTAGTTGCCAGCAGTTGCCTGGCCTGGGAGGACAGGGTGGTTGTACAGGTTTTGTAGGCATGCTCGGAACTGCCTTCCTGTTCATCAGCCTGCCATGGGGGGCCCAAGTGATGGCCAGTGCCAACATCAGCACTGTTCTGGGCCACACAAGTGGTCACTATTTGAGTATTGGGGATGGCTCAGTGACAGAGTTTGATTTCCCTGAGAAGAGTGAGGGTATCATTGTGATCTCTAGCCAATACACTGGACAGGCCAATGGGACAGGCCCCAGCCCCACACTTAAGGTTATATCCCTGGACACAGAGGTGCTGACCATTAAGAATGTGAGCGCCATAACCTGGGGCAGTGGAGGTGGCTTCGTGGTGAGCATCCACTCAGGTCTGGCTGGGCTGGCCCCACTCCACCTCCAGCTCATGGATTTCCATGAGGCCCCACCCCTGCTGATTGAAGAACGGAGAGATTTCTGCATCAGGGTGTCACCTGCTGAAGACCTCCCTTCTGCTCTCAATGCCAACTTGGGCCACTTCTCAGAGAACCCAGTACTCTACCTGCTTCTGCCTCTTATCTTTGTCAACAAGTGTTCATTTGGGTGTAAAGTGGAACTTGAAGTTTTGAAGGAGATCCTACAGAGCCCTCAACCCATGCTGTTGGGCCTCTTGGGCCAGTTTCTGGTCATGCCATTCTATGCTTTCCTAATGGCCAAAGTCTTCATGCTACCCAAGGCCTTAGCTTTGGGCCTCATCATTACTTGTTCATCACCTGGTGGTGGAGGGAGCTACCTCTTCAGTCTCCTCCTTGGAGGAGATGTCACCCTGGCCATCTCCATGACTTTCATCTCAACAGTAGCTGCCACTGGTTTCCTGCCACTCTCATCAGCCATCTACAGCTACCTTCTCAGCATCCATGAAACACTCCACGTGCCCATCTCCAAGATACTGGGGACTCTGCTGTTTATCGCCATCCCCATAGCAGCAGGTGTGGTGATCAAGTCTAAACTCCCCAAGTTTTCAGAGCTACTACTACAGGTCATCAAGCCCTTCAGCTTTGTACTTCTCCTGGGTGGCCTGTTCCTGGCCTACCACATGGGGGTCTTCATCCTAGTGGGAGTCAGGTTACCCATTGTACTGGTGGGTTTCACAGTGCCTCTTGTTGGCCTCTTGGTGGGCTACAGCCTAGCCATCTGCCTGAAGCTGCCAGTGGCCCAGCGGCGAACGGTCAGCATTGAGGTGGGGGTGCAGAACAGCCTGCTAGCCTTAGCCATGTTACAGCTGTCTCTGCGCCGCCTTCAAGCAGACTATGCCTCTCAGGCCCCTTTCATTGTGGCACTGAGTGGTACCTCTGAGATGCTGGCTTTGGTTATTGGCCAGTTCATCTACAGCAGCTTTTTTCCTGTTCCCTGAGTCCTCTCAATCAAGTTTTATAACCCCCAGCCCCCATACTCCTCTCTTCTCACAGTTCTTGTGTACCAAAGGCCTTTAGTTCTCATGCACTATGCACTCAGACAAATTCAGGCTTATTTTTTTACTCTATCCCCTTGCCCCAGCTTTCAGTGCCAAAGAGGCCATGCTGAGTTAGATAGTTAGGTATTGCCCAGAAATATATTTCAATAAAAAAAAAAAAAAGCCAGCTTGGGTCCCTTCCAGTCTGTCCCTTGGAGCCTGTGGATTGGGGTAAGATGAGTGTGTCTGGGCAAGTATGGGCCAGAATGGTGAACAAGCTTGGTGACCTTGCACAGAGCCCACTGTTTCCTCACTCACTCTGTTGTACACATGATAGACATGTACTTTTCAGCTGTATCCCCAGATCTACAAAGGTTTTGCTCTAACAGCCCTCCCCAAAAGGGCAGACCTCTGCACTATAAGAAATGAGGAGAGCAGAGGCCTCGGTCCACTACTTCAGAGCTTCAGTCAGGATATTTTTGCAGCCAGACTAGAAAGGAAGTAGAAAGTCATCAAGCTATGGGCAGGCAGGACTGGCCCATTTTTGTATCTGAGAGACACCACCGCATGTTTGCACTGACTTGGTCCACCAGCAGGGCGGGAATTAACACAGGCCGGTCCTTGCGTGAAGCTGACATTCTGGTCCTTCCTTTCAAGCCACAGCTCCCAGGCTAAGCAAGCCTGACCCTACAGGTACCTCACTTCGATCCCAGTGGGCGCGGCATCCCCACGTCCCCGCACCATTATGCTCAGGTGGCGGACTCTGCCTAAGGCACGGCTGAGGCAGAAGCGAAGGCCCGGAGGCGGGACTGAAGAACGCGCAGGCGGGAGCCACGAGGCGGGCGCGCCTCTTTCACGGCTTCCGGCGGCGGCGGGTGGTTCCGGCGCGCGCCCGGGGCGGCGGCGCGCGGCAGGGGACCGTTGGGGTTTGCGTTGGACGTAGTGTACGGGGTCGTGGACACCATGCAGCTGACCGTGAAGGCGCTCCAGGGCCGAGAGTGCAGCCTACAGGTAAAGTCACCCCGCAGGCTGCTGCACTCACCCACTCCTGCCGCTGGGGGCTGAGGGTGGGTGGGGGAGGCCGGGAGAACTGACCTCAGGAGGGGGTGCGAGGGCTTCACCGCCCAGGGAATTCGGGCTGAGCCCTTGCCTCTCCACCTCGGCCGGATCAGGTGGCGGAGGACGAGCTAGTGTCTACAGTGAAGCACCTGGTCTCGGATAAGCTGAATGTCCCTGTGCGCCAGCAACGTCTGCTGTTCAAGGGCAAGGCCCTAGCAGGTAACCAGGGAAAGAGCCATCCAGGGAGCCCCACAGGAAGCTGGGGGACGGGATGTACAGGCCAGTGTAATGGATCAGGGCACTGGCTGCCACTGGACCTCAGAAAAGTAGCTGAGCCTTCACCACCCCACCACCCCATAGCCAGATGCTGCAATGCTTCACTCTGGCTGGCTGTGGCAGGATTGCTTCCCAGCAACCCCCACATCGGTGAGGAAGGAACCACACCAATCTCTCTTTGACAGATGAGAAACGACTGTCAGATTACAACATTGGGCCCAATTCTAAGCTCAACCTAGTTGTTAAGCCTTTGGAGAAGGTGCTACTGGAAGAAGGGTCTGCCCACAGACTGGTCGACTCCCCAGCCACCCCCATCTGGCAGCTGATCTCCAAAGTTCTGGCTCGTCACTTCAGTGTAGCAGATGCCAGCAGGGTCCTGGAACAACTACAGAGGGTGAGAAAAGTAATGCTGGACCTCTAATATTAATGCTTCTACCCCAGCCCCTTCCTATTTCAGCATATACCTTCCCACTGGCATCCCCTGAATCCAGTTGGTCTTTTCTCCTCAGGATTATGACAGGTCCTTGAGCCGCCTAACACTGGATGACATCGAACGTTTGGCCAGCCGCTTTCTACACCCTGAAGTAACTGAGGCTTTGGACAAAGGGTTCTGCAAATAGCATTCTGGGATTGTAGGGAGAAATCCCAGATCAGGCCACAGCTGCATGTTGCATTAAATGTGTTCTCATGTCGCAGTTTGGCTCATAGTGATAATAATAGCTGGTATGTATCCAGCTCTTGCTAGGTGCTAGGTACATGGCCTGAGTTCTCTTCTGCCTCCCACAGCAAAGTTGAGGCTGCACTGTAGAGACACCTAGCAATGGCTTGGGACAGACAGGATCCAAGTCTAGCCAGCCTATAGAAGTGCCTCTGTAGGAGAAAGAGTGTGCTGTTTTGAGAGATGGGCCTTAGCATTCCCATTTAGCCCACTCAGCATACACCCTCAAAAACTCCCTCAGGAAGCCACTAGTCCCTGTCACCTGCCCTCTATTGTGTCCCTTGGCAAATCTTCATAGGAGGCCAAGTGGTAGCTATCCAGGGCCCCTCTGCTGCTATAGCCAGTGTGCTCTTGAATGACAAGCAGGTTTAGGGGCTGGAGGATCAGGAAGATACCCCAGCTCTATTCTATGACTTGAGTCAAGTTTCTATGCCACTTTGGTCCCCAACCAAAGTGAGTCTGTTCCATGTTAGCAACTCCTCTGACCTGAATAAGTTTCCTTTCCTGTTTCTCAGTTCAAGGTGGGAATCTCTGCTCTCATCACCTACAGTTCCACTTTGTGTTCAGTAAGCCAACTAAAGCCAAAAGTGAAGTGATAGTCAAGTATGGGCCACTGGATGGAATATCCTGGGCCTTTGTAACATAGCTCTTCTTAGGGATGCCCTATCTGCTTGGCTCCTCCTGGAAGTAGGTCTCACCCATGAGGGACAACAGGTGACTCAACAAGGCAGTGTCACAACTAGGACTCTCTGCCTTGGTCTCCTTACTCAGTGCTCACCCACAGTATGAAACAGATGCTTCCTCTGCCACCTGTATACAGGGGCTTTTACTTTGCACACCTTCATTGCTTAAGAAGGAACTCAGGGTGCCGAGAAAGAGATTGAAATGTATGCTGAAGGCAGTGATTCCTCTTTTCATTGTACCTATGCCTGGGTGCTAAAGGTCATGTAAGTTCTAGCTCTTTTGAGGAGGACCCTCTGGGAGCAGTCAAGCTGGAAAATAGCCACCTGCAGGACACTACTATCCCTCCACATTTGCCAGGAAAGCCACTCTTCTATGAATGTTGTTGGGACTACACTTGCCTTTCTTGCCCAAGGGCCTCCTACATAAGCCTTGTGGGTCAAATCTTGAGTCCTGGTACAGGAATGATAAAGTAGGGCCTGAGGGGATGTGCAGGTGATAGACCCTGGTATTCCTAAGACCTGGGGTACCACATCAGGGACCTGCTTGTGAGCATGTGTATAGAGTGGCAGCTCAGATAATAAGCTTACCAATGACCTTGTTCACTTTGAGTCAGGGAACGTATTTGTAAAATTAACACTAAAGATGCATGTGAGACATTTCACCAAAAGGAACTCTATTAATAAGCTAGACTGCTTTTGGTTTCCAATAATTGGTTCAAGAACACAGTAAACTTATTGGCTTATAAAACTGAGAAAGCCTAGGAATACTGGCAGTGGATGAACAATTTCACCAAACATCCAGCTTTTTTCCTGCCTCCCTCTGAATTCTCCAGGATCTGCTTCATCCTCACCACCATTTCCAAGGATCAAAGCTTCATCAAAATCTCTCATTCACTGCCAGTGAGGAGCACTTTCTTTCTGTAGCATAGCTTCTGTCTCAGATGCCCCAGAAAATAAATGTTGTCTCTTATTGGTCAGAACTGAATCCTGTGTAATATTTTGGCTGGGAATATGGGAAAATAAGTTATTATCCATTAGTACTTATTTGGCCAGTCTTGGGGGTCTCTTTTCTGAACACATGAACTGTACCAGGGAGAAAAAAATAAATGGATGTCCTGGTGATATCTTGGTGGGTACAGATGGCAACTATCAACTACAGGAAACATTCCACCAGAAAGAACATGACTTCCTTGGAGATAGTAGAGGAGGAAGGGATGAGGACTCAGACAAGGAGAATTTTCTGAGTGAAATTTTTTCATTCAAAAACATTTAAAGTTTCTAAAAGCAGAAACAAACCATAGACATATTCATGAGTCTCTTGAGCCAGTGGTTCTCAATTCAGAGTACCAGAAGCCTGCAAAATGCTCACTTTGGCCATAGATGAGATGGCAGTGCTTGGATGAGTTTATATAATGGGACAATTGACAGGTTTTGCTAAGTAGCTACCTATAGAATAAAAAACTGTTCTTGAGAGTTCCTCAAGAATCAGGCTATAACTGAAACATAAAACTCACAAATGTAAGAAGGAGTTCTAAAAGGAGTCCAATGTTATCTGGTTGCCTTGGGAGGCTAGGATAGCTGTGTATGTGAGAGGTCAGAGAGACAGGGGATGAGATTCAATGTGGAGATAAGAACCCTCAAAATACACATTAGGGGCCCTATAATGGGAAAGCTGACCCAGAAAAGCAAGAAGATGGCTCCTTTTGATAGCTATTGGATTCTTATGAACCTTTTCTATGCAGGGCACTTATTTCATCCTCATCTGACTGCCAAATGTGGGAAGTGGATGATCCACAACCTAGGCCTAGCTATATTCCTGAACTCATATAACCATATTGCTATGCCCAGGAATTATCTGTAAACAGGGAGCCCTAGATACTGGAAGGATGATTGAGATGGATGCCCAGAGAAAGGGGCTTAAAAAGAAGGGTGAGGTCTTAACTTCAAGGGGTCAGCTTTACTAACCACAGAGAAATTAAAAGGAGCCAGAGGCAAAAGCATAGGCAGGAGATGGCACCAGTGAAACTCAAGAAGAAGCATCTATAAGGGAGAGTCCATCAGTGCTGCCACTACAGGGACAAGGTGGAGGTTGTTCCCACTGTATGGTAAGCCAAGGAGTCCTCAAAAACCTTATTCCACAAGATATATGTACAATGGAATGGCAACAGGTGGTGTTAAGCCTTGGAGAACTGTCAGAGCAAGGTGGCAGATAAGAGGAGAGAAGGCAAGAGGCAACAAATATTGCTGGGATGAGAAATAGGAAGGGGACCATAAGAAGAAGCTAGTGAAAATAAGAGTGACCACAGGATGCAGATGCTGCATTTGTCTTGAATTTGGTATGGCTCCCTATATACCAGCAGGCTCTAAACTCTAAGGGCCCTCATCAGGGATAGGGATATTTGCCATAGACACTGTGTCCTGTTGACCCACATGTATAACCCAAGAAGTGGCATTAATCTACTTACTGCCCCCTGTCCAATACAAGTTCCTAAGAGTCACTGCCTGACTCTCAAATTGGGGTCTTGGTTCTAGGAATGTGATGTGAATACAATCACACTAGGAGATAGCATGGATGAAGGACCCAGCTCAAATAGCCTCCCAAAGACAGAAGTATTCTAGGAGCTGGAACAGACCCATGAGCTCAGCATTTATGGTGAAGCTCATTGAAATGGATATTCACAAAGAGAACAAATTAATTAATGAGAGAAATTTTGGTATTAACTTCTGATTTTTTTTCTTCTTTTTCTTTTTATTTTTTTTTTTCTGTTTGTTTTGACACAGGGTTTCCTGGAACTCACTCTGTAGACCAGGCTGGCCTTGAACTCACAGAGATAGAGATCTGCCACCTCTGCCTCTCAAGTGCTGAGATTAAAGGCATGTGCCACCACCACTGGGTGAACTTGTGATTTCTTTCATGTCTAATGGCCTCCTCCCTATTACAACATCCTTTATTCTAGTGCCACAATATACTCTAGACCCACCTTGTATATTTTCTTGCCCATGACTAAGGATCAGTCTTTTACTGGAGAATAGTATTTTTTTGTTGTTTGTCTGTTTGTTGAATGGTATTTAGAAACCAGGATCTATGGATACTTCACTGTGAATGAAGTATCACTGCTTCTAGACCCCTCTAATAGATAAACCTTAGAAATATATATACCCATATATTTTAAGAAGTCACAAGTTCATGCTGACACCTTCCCTCATACCACAGTGAGAATTCTAATTTCTGACAACATTGATATATTTACTCATTTTCTTTACCAGATAAAGAAAATGTTATCTTAACATAGACCCAAAATAGCTTCACACTCACCTCATCTACATTAACCACATTAAATATGCTAAAAAGAAAGCCAATTATTTTTGTCCTTAGGATAAATCCCACAAAGAAGTATGGTAACAATGTTGTATTTAAAGAGCACAGAATTGGCTGGGTGTGGCAGTGCATACCTGCTAGCTACTCAAGTGACTGAGGTGAAAGGGTCACCTCAGCTCAGGACATAAAGACCAACTTGACCACCAGTGAGATCCTTTACAAAAATTAATTTGAAAGGAGTAGAAAAGAGACAGTGAGGTGGCTCAGCAGGTAAAAGCACTTGCTGAAGAACCCTGGAGAGTAGGCATCTCAGTCCCCCATAGAAAAGCATTTTAAGTAGTTTCTGGTTTAGTCCTCTTGAAATTTTTACCTCAGGATTATGTATACCAGCATGTTTATTCAATTCCCTCTCTGGAGGTTTTGGTTTTAGGGTTTTTTTGTTTGTTTGTTTGTTTGTTTGTTGTATTTTACTTTCTTGTTTCATGAGACAGGAAGGCTACCAAACATTCTTTATGTATCCTAGACTGGCCTCAAATTTATGGCAATCCTCCTGCTTCAGCTTCTCAAGTACATGGATTATAGGTTTACTACCATGCCCAGCTTTGCTTTGGGGTTGTTTGCTTATTTGGGTACTTTTGGTGGTAATTGGGATTGACCCCAGGACTTTGCACCTTCTAGGAAACAATTCAAACAATGAATATACTCTCAGCTTTTCTCCCAATTTAAAATTAATCTTAAAATTCGGGTGTGGTGGCGCACACCTTTGATTCCACAACTTGGGAGGTAGAGGCAGAAGGATCTCTATGAGTTTGAGACTATGTTTGTCTACATAGTGAGTTCCAGGACAACTAAGGCTATTTAGAGAGACCCCTGTCTCAAAACCAAACAAAAATCAATAAAAAATAAAATTAATCTTTTAGATTACCCTAGGAAGTAATTGGTATCATTATATATATATATATATATATATATATATATATATATATATTTTTTTTTTTTTTTTTTGGTTTTTGGAGACAGGGTTTCTCTGAGTAGCCCTGGCTATCCTGGAACTCACTCTGTAGACCAGGCTGGCCTCGAACTCAGAAATCCGCCTGCCTCTGCCTCCCAAGTGCTGGGATTAAAGGCGTGCACCACCACTGCCCAGCTCATAATATTTTTATTTTTTAACTTCTTTTTAATTATTTCCCTTTTATTGAAGATAGATTCTTGCCTAGTAGTGGTGGTACATGCCTAACACTTGGGAAGAAGAAACAAACTGATCTCTTGAGTTTGAGGCCAGCCTGGTCTATAGAGTGAATTCCAGGACAGCCAGGGACTAGGACTGCATAGAGAAACCCTGTCTCAAAACAAACAAACAAACAAGGAAGGAAGGAAGGAAGGAAGGAAGGAAGGAAGGAAGGAAGGAGAGGGGGAGGGAAGGGCAGAGGGAGGGAGAAAGGAAGGAAGATTCTTTTTTCATGTAATATATCCTTATTACAGTTTCCTCTACTCCTCCCAGTTTCTCCCCATGTCCCCTTCCATCCAGATCCACTCCCTTTCTGTCTCTCATTGGAAAAGAACAGGCTTCTAAGACATAACAATGTAACATAACAAAATAAAATATAGTAAGATAAAACAAAAGTCATCACAGGGCAAACCAACAGAAGGAAAAGATCCCCAAGAGAAGGTGTTAAGGACCACTCTGGCCCACGTTTGGGGGCCAAACTATAGCGGCCCACTCTGTTCCGCAAGTCAGGGTCTAGCAAGAGAGAGTGGGGGGAAGAAGGGGAAGAGACGCAAAGAATAGAGACAAGCCAGAGGATCTGTAGTAAAGTCTTCTTTACTGTCTCCACCATACATACACCACTACACCTACTACTACTACACCACACCACACCACACCACACTACAAGGAAATCCTGGGTATTTATAAGCACAAGCAGGAGAACACAGGTGAGAACATTTTACCACGTGCACTATGCAGCTGGGGTCACTAAACAGCAAAACAAGCTATGTGGGATAAACAGATATTTGTTAGAGTGTGCTCAGCTGTTGTAGGCTGCTGAAAAACCAAGTCTCATGTCAGGGAATATGGCTCAAGATGGCTGCAAAGCTGATAGCTGCTTTCTAGCCGATTTCTCCTTAAAGTTGGCTCCCAACAAGAAGGCACAAGAATCAGAGACCCACTTGGTCACACACCCAAGAGTCCCATAAAATTACTAAACTGGAAGCTATAATACATATTATATATTATAATATTATATAATATATTATACATATAAACAGAGGACCTGGTGCAGATCCATATAGGCCCTGTGATTGCTGCTTCAGTCTCTGAATTTATATGAACTTGGATCAGTTGATTTAGAAGGCCTTCTTCTGATCTCCTTCATCCCTTCTGGCTCTTACCCTCTTTCCACCTCCTCATCTATAGGGTACTCTGAGGGGAGGAATTTGGAGTTTCATGGAGATATTCCATTTGAGGCTGAGTGTTCCAAGATCTATCTATCTATCTATCTATCTATCTATCTATCTATCTATCTATCTACCTACCTACCTACCTAGCTCTCCCCACAACATACACACATTCTGCATAATATCTGACTGTGGGTCTCTGAATTTGTCCTCATGTGCTGAAGGAGAAGTTTCTCTGATGATGGCTAAGTAAGGCACTGATCTATGGGTATGGCAGAATATCATTAGGAATTATTATATTGCTGTTTTTTTTAGACCTGTAGTATTTGGTTTTACCTCAGGTCTCTGGTTCATCCAAGCAGTGTTGGGAATGGGTTCCATCTAGTGGAGTGGCCTCAAGTTAAATCAGATATTGGTTAGTCACTCCCACAAGCTTTGTGCCACCATTGCTCTAGCATATTTTTCAAGCAAACCATGTCGATCAAAGGGTTTGTAGTTGGGTTGGTATTTATGTTTCCCTCTTGGTAGAACACAGAGTAGGGAGGGGACTTGTTCTCAGTTTGTGAAGAGCAACCTATTATCTTGACAACAGCATGGGTTGTTTGGGGGTTTCCATGGGATTCCTTTGCATAACAACCAATTGCATATAACCCAGTCCTTGTACTCGAAGTGGTGTTTGGTAACAAGAGATGGCCAGTTGAGACTATAGCTTGAGACCTCATTGTTTGGAGGACTGCACTAGGATCATCTTCATATATTTTAGAAGGTTTTCACTGCACTAGTTTTTCATGACACCCCTCAAATGACCCTCAATTCTGTTTCTCCCCACATTCCTTTCTTCAACCCAAATCACCCTTTTCCTTCCCCACTTGATCCTTTGTTTTTGTCTCCCTTGCCCCTAGTCTACCCACAATCTATTCTTTTTCACCTTCCCAGGAAGATTTATGTATGTCCTCCATGGCCTCAGAGCCCTCCTCTTTACCTAACCTCTCTTGGTCTGTGGATTGTAGCATGATTATCCTTTACATAACAGCTAATGTCCACATGTAAGTGAGTACATACCATGTTTGTCTTTGTGGCTGGATTACCTCACTCAGGGTGATCTTTCCTAGTTCCATCCATTTTCCTGCAAAATTTATGTCATTGTTTTTAGCAGCTGAGTAACACTCTATTGTGTGAATGTACCACTTTATCCACTTTTCTGAGGGATATCTGGTTTGTTTCCAATTTCTGGGTATTATGAATAAAGCTGCTATAAACATAGTTGAGCATGTGTCCTTGTTATATGTTGGAGCATCTTCTGGGTATATGCCCAGGAGTGTGGTATAGCTGGGTCTTCAGATAGACTGATTACACAATTTCCTGAGAAACCACCATATTGATTTCCAGAGTGATTGTATAAGTTTGCACTCCCACCGTCAATGGAGGAGTGTTTCTCTTGCTCTATAACCTCACCAGCATGAGCTGTCTGTCACTTGTGTTTTTGATCTTAGCCATTCTCTCTCACCCACCTAAATCATCACAAATGGAAAACACCAGGCAGTTCTAACACTTTAAAACCAGCCAGATAGCACAACTGCTTGGTGAAGAAAATCCTGCCTCATCTTCCTTGGACTCCGCAGGCTGTTGAGGCCACAAACTATCCGAGCCCCAAGAAACCTGTATATCCACAACTTCTCATCCTGCCATTGCCTGGTCATACTCCAATCTTTTCCCCTTCCCTTCCTGTTCTGCCCGGAAAATCCCGCCTCTATATATTCGCCCAGGGATTGGCTTCTGCCGTCTTTATTAGCCAATCAACAATTAGGGAAATAATTGGGGAAACAATAAGGGAAATTTCCCCTATAATTCCCCACTTTGTTTCTGTGACCCCTGGCTTGTTTTACTTTTTTGGTTGAGAGACTGCTTCCATTTCACTAGGGATTATAGGTATGTTTAACTTATCTGATCTTTTATAACTTGGGTAAGTGGTACCTATTGAGGAAATTATCCATTGCTTTTAGATTTTTCAATTTGGTGAAGTACAGGTTTTCAAAGTATGTCCTCATATTTCTTTGGATTCCCTAGGTGTCTGTTGTTATGTTCCTCTTTTGTTTCTGATTTTGTTAATTTGGATACTGTCTCTCTGTCTTTTAGTTTGGCTAAGGGTTTGTCTATCTTGTTGATTTTCTCAAAGAACCAACTCTGTTTCATTGATTCTTTGTTGTTCTCTTTGTTTCTTTCCTTCTTCACCCCTCAATTTGATTATTTCTTGCCACCAACTCCTTTTGAGTGTGCTTGCTTCTTTTTGTTCTAGAGCTTTCAGGTGTACTATTAAATTGCTAGTATGAGAACTCTCTAATTTCATTATGAAGACATTTAGTGCTATGAAATTTCTTCTTAGCACTGCCTTCATAGTGCCCAATATGTTTGTGTATGTTGTGCCTTCATTTTCATTGAATTCTAGAAAGACTTTCATTTCTGTATTTATTTCTTCCCTGACCCAGAAGTCATTGAGTAGAGAGTTGTTCAGTTTTCATGAGTTTGTAAGCTTTCTGTTGTTTCTGTTGTTGTTGTTGAAGTCCAGTTTTAATCCATGGTGATCTGATAAAATTCAAGGGGTTATTTTAGTTGTCTTGTATCTGTTGGGGTGTGCTTTGTGACCGAGAATATGGTCAATTTTGGAGAAGGTTCTGTGAGGTGCTGAGAAGAAGGTATATTTTTTAGTGTTTGGGTGAAATGTTCTTTAGATATCTGTTAGGTACATTTGGTTTATAACACCTGTTAAATCCTAATGTTGATAAGCAAGCCATAAAATGTTCAGGAATATTCTTACTAATAGAAGAGGCAAGTACAAAATGCTGAAGGTAGGCCACCCACATGACAGTTTATAACCACCAATAATTCCATTTCCAGGATTCACATAGCACAGGATTCACATTCACCTGGCACTGCACACAGTAGGTGCACTTATATACAAACAGGGAAAACACTCAAACAGATGCAATAAAAATAAATACATTTTAGCTGGGGTGAGGATTGTGCTTTGTGCCTTTAATCCTGGCACTCAGAAGGCAGAGGCAGAAACATCTCTGACTTTTGAGGCCAGCCTGGTCTACAGAAAAAGTTCCAGGACAGCCAGGATTACATAGAGTCTCAGTCTCTCTTCTCCTCCTCTCTTCTCTCTCCTCTCCTCTTCTCTCTCTCTCTCCTCCTCCTCCTCCTTCCCCCTCCCTCTCCCTATCCTTCCACCACCTCCCTCAACAGGATCTCACTATATAGCTGTCCTAGCACTCACTATGAAAACCAGGTTGACTTCAACTTCACAGAGATTCACCTGCTCTGCCACCAAAGTGCTGGGATTAAAGGCATGTACCCATGGCTAAGAAAACTTGTCTGGAAAAATAAAGTAAAAATTTTAAAGCATGTTCAGGCATAGATTATGGATCTTGCTGGGGACTGACTTAAAGGAGACAAAAGTGCAGGTGTACGACTTATTTTAAAGGGAAACCTCTTGCTTACTGATACTCAAAATCTCATTT
>JANHMN010000076.1:0-39992 GCA_030674055.1 Rhabdomys pumilio | reverse complement strand
ATATATATATATATATATATATATATATATATATATATATATAGTCAGTGCATACATATATATCCATGCCCATGTTGGGATATGTATGTAAAAGCATTTAAAAAGAAAATATATGAGTTTGTATGTGTGTGTAAACACATTCTTATATAATATTTTATGTTCATATACTCACATAAAATATTTTAGCATGATTGTAATGAAATTTAAAATCATTGAGGTATATAACTTTTAAGTGTAAAAGAGATCAGAATTACTTACACTTATGATTATAACAATGATAGTATTGTTATAATTACATAACAATATAATTACATCTTCTAACAATATAATCAGTGTCTTCACAGATGAAATATTGGATCAAATATCATATATATATATATATATATATATATATATATATATATATACATGTTTGCCATCTAAGAAATTAATTTTATCTTTAGATGAAACTACACTATTTGGAATATATGCATGTCTCCTAAGTGTGCTTGCTAACTGGTTTTTACTTAATATTTCCAAAAGACGTCTACTACATGCCCTTGTAATTTAAGCCTCGACAACAAGTACTGAGTTACTTTAAATATCATCCATTAAGTAGAGCAGATAGATAAAACAGTAATTTGCATGATTATGTAAAACACAGCATACAGCATTGATTTGGAAACAATTGTTGATGAATTCTTCATTCAGGTTAGGCAATATTAAGCAGCATAATTTCCCTCACTGAACTCATTACAATAGATTAGATTTGTAAACCACCTAGTGTTGAATATTAAGAAATGAGAGAATTTGGATTTTCATGCTTGATCATGTTCAACTATGAAAATGTGTTTACTTTCTCCTTGATGAGGCATAATATAAATGTATGAGATCAAAATAGAATGAAGAGTTTGTTTGTTGCTTTTTAAAATTGTAGTCAGAATAGTTCTTTCAGAAAATTAAAGAAAGCATTTTACTGTCCACTGATCATTCTACATTGAATCTTAAAATGATATGAATATACATAAATACTACTCTTACTTTCTGTCAAAAGATTTTTTTTGTTGTTGTTTGTTTTATACTGTTAGAATTAGGGAACATTTTTGGAGTGTGGTGTGGAAACCTAGTGCATTGGGAATTTATGGGAATCTATAAGGATGACCCTGGTGAGCATTCCTAGTAATGTAGTGTATGGAATCTGAGCTATATTTTATAGCCAGGCAAGAATTCTAGTGGTGAGACTGAGTTACATTTGGTTGAGTTGTTGGCAAAGGGGATCCCAAGGAAATTCCAAAACAACCCACACTAATGCTAGGAAAGGAGAGAAGATGGCCCTCTGAAAACTGGGAGTGGGTGTCTATTGCTGAGAATAACTTCAACTCAGTTCATTGATTTGAGCTCAATGTGCTCCTTAGAGGTAGAGCTGATGTGGACTGGGGATCTTTACCCCTACGTTTTAGTCTTTTTGACATACATGGGAAGAGAAAATCTAACCTGGAAGTTGCCATTAGGTACTTCTTCTTAGAGACTGGGAAAACCTGACAAAGATGAGGAGGAAAGACTATAGGAGTTAGAGGGGATGGAGGATACAGGTAGAAAAATTGTCCACTGAAACAACTAAACAGAGCCTCCATGGGCTTACAGAGACAGAAGCAGTGAGCATAGGGCCTGTATTGGTCTTCACCAGATCCTCTGTTTTTAAATTATGAATGTAAATTTGTTGGTTTTGTGGGACACCTAATAGTGGGGGCGAGGGTGCCTCAGAATCTTTTGCCTGCTCTTGAGACTCTTTTTCTCTTATTGGGTTGTCTTGTACAATCTTGATATGGATGCTTTTGCCTTGTCTTATTGTATCTAGTTTCATACTGCTTCACTGCTGTCTTTTGGTGGCCTTCACTTTTCTAAAGATGAAATGGAGGGGGGAGTAGACTTGCAGAAGATGGGAGGTGGGAAAAAGCTGGGAAGAATGAAAGGAAGAGAAACTGTGGTTGGGACATACTTTATTAAAGGAGAATCTATTATAATAATTATTAATAAAAAGAAAAGTAAAAGGCAATCTCCTATGTGACAGATCCCACGTTCATAATGGGAGGGAAATTCAAGCTCCAGGATACTCATTAAATAAGGTTTGGATCAGTAAGATGGGAATTTGAGATAGGAAGACACTCTGCTAGACAAGTGGAAAGATTTAAACTCTCTGGAGTGCCAGCCAATGGGAACAAGAGGGTAGGAAGTTTTCATGACCAGGAGCTTGACAAAACACTACTTTATTTAAATTAGGACAGCAACCATTTTTTAATTTTCTCAAAGCTGTTGTCCATAATTTCTCCATAATAAAAAAATAAAAACTGTTTACCCTTCAAAAGAATTTTTTTTATCACCTATAACTATGTCTTCCTCATCTATCTTTCTTTCTATCGTGTGTGTGTGTGTGTTTCTGAGAGTATCTGCACACTAACAACTCAAACATGTGCATGGGCTTCAGAATACATCTTGTGGCAGTCCATTCTTTCCTTATGCTCTGTGAGTTCGGCTGATTGAAATCACGTTGTAAAGTTTAGTAACCAGTGTCTTATTTGAAGAATATCTTGTGGACAGTCTTTTATGTATTTATTTGTAATGCTCGCAACACATTTAAAGGTATACCTATGTGTACATACATTGGGAAGTGCCCTCAAAGCCTAGACATGATGTTCAACTCAGCAATAAATAAATAAATAAATAAATAAATAAATAAATAAAATCTCGGTATTTAGAATTTTTATTAGTTCTTTACAATAAATAAATTCATGTATGTGCTGAGACTTGCATTAGTTTATATGGCTTCAAAAAAAGGTATAAATGTCATGAAACTACTACGTCAGAAACAGTGATGAACACTTTAGTTTTATTTCACAGTGTCAAATTTGTTGCATAATAATAAATTTCCCTGCTATTCTTTCAGAGTTGGATATTGGCTGATAATGCATTTTTTATTCCAATCTTAACTACTAACATTAACTCCCAGATCTCACATTATATATTAAAAAGTAATTAATTGTTTGCATGTATGTATGTATGCATATACATGTAACTTATAAGTTATATATATCTTCACTCCACAGTGGGTATAGTAGAGTTAAACAGGCCCTGGAAATGTTTTAGTAGTTAAAAACAGAAGAGTAAGGAGAGTAAGGTAGACTGAAATACAGATGCAATCTGTATAGAAGGTTTGATAATAAACCCTATTAGAAACCCCCAGAAGATTCCATAGCTGAACCATGTATCACATAAGGTCAAGTTTCAGCAATATTGATACCATTGAGGAAAGATTTAAGGTGAGACCCAGATGTACAAAAGACTATGAAAGTGGAGAACATCTGGGGAAGGCTTTACATTATTAGAAATTGAGTTAAGACATAGACCTTGGAGTCAGTCATAATTTCTCTACTTGTGGTTAGGACAGTTGCACATGCATGTGCTTGTCAAACACACACACACACAGACACACACACAGACACACACGCACACACACATGCACACACACACACACACACACAAGATTGTGGGAGTGCCTCATTCTCATAATGCTATGGGTCCTTTATTTAGAAGCTGTGTGTGTTCTTTCTCTGCTGGTATGCTAACTAATTCTTGGATCTAGTTTTCTGAAATGCTTTTAGTATTCTAAACTTATTTGATCCCAGTCTGATTGTATGAGTTTATAAGATTGAAGTCTTCTTGCTTTTAAAAATGAGTAAATTTTCAGTTTGTGCCTCACAGGGTGTGCTGGTTAAGTGTTGTTTTAGATACAGAACAAGGTGATTCTGTCTGTGTGTTTGCACTAAGAACAATGTCTTCTGCTGCTTGTAAAATGGCATTTCTCCCACAGCTTGAAAGACTGATCAATTACAGTTTTTCGTAATATGCAGTGTCTAGACTAGACTCCTCTTAGCAGTATATTTTATCTTCAGTGTTTAACCACTACAAAGTCATTTTCTCTAAAATTCTGAATGCCCTTTTATTTTGCTAAATGAGATAATCAAAGCATATGCTACAAAACTTTCATAATATGATTGGACTAGCACTTAGAAAATAATTCAGACATAAAAATTCTTATCAATATATTCTACTTATACAAACAAGGTTTATTATGACATCTTAATACATGTATAAAGAATACTTTTAGCCTATTTACTTTCTGCTGCTAAATTCTGCTGCAACTTCCTCCTGGCTTTCTTCCTAATAGCTAATAAGCTCTCTCTTACTTTAAGGCTTGCAAATTTTAACTGGAACATTATTTTTCAATGTAAGTTGATGAAAATAGAAACTGGTCTATTAGTTTGTGTGGTGCTGCAAAAAAAATGACAAAGCAAATTTTCAAACAGAGCAAAAAGTTTAGTAAGGTAAAAAGTTAATTAAATGAATCCTAGTGACTAGTTTAAGTCTATTATATGCTAAGAAACAAAGGAAAAGACAAAAGTTACATAAGAATTGAGGTCTTAAGAAAACACAGGTCATTTAAATAATTCATTGTGGCAGGTATGATATCAGTGTTCATGAAACACAGAAGTTTTATAAACTAATGATATAGCCTTAAAGAGAATGGATCTATATACACATGAATTCTTCAAAAAACTACAAATATTTTCAAAAAGTAAAAAGCCAAAAAACACTACCAAATCTATTCCACAAATCCAGCATCTTGACAATGAATTGCAAGATACTAATTGCAGAATGAGTATAATTTTGGGGATCATTCTTACATTATAAGTCTCGTAGTGTAATTAGAATGGAAGATCCTGGTGAAGTGAGGCATATCAGCCAAGTTCTGTGTCTCATAATGCTATACAAGTTTCTGTAAGTCTTTTCTGCTGATTGATGTTAAAAACATTCTCACCTCCTTTCTCTTTTGGCCTCCCTCCATCTCTCCCTTTCCCCCTCCCTTCCTCCCTTCTTCCTTCCCTCCATCTACCTCTTTCCCTCTCTCTCGCTCCCTCTCTCTCTGTTTGTCATTCTGTCTATCTCTCTTTTGTAAACAAATATTATTTCTATGTCCCCATTAACCAAGTATAGCAAATTTGTCATTACACATGACTAAATTAGGATTACTGACATTTGTGTCATTTCTCTTGGTTTGCATAAAAACATCCACTAAGCCACTATTCCTGTTTAAGATGTTACACAATAAAATGCAATAAACATTTCAAGTTCAAAAGATGTCATCAAGATTTAATCACTGGGGTTACTCTTGTAAATTTTTTAGAAAAATCTCCTATAATGTTAAAGATAAAACTTCTTCTTTATAGATAGGCTTATGGTTTTCTTTTTGTATCAGTCCTTATCTGGTGTTGGTGTCAGAGTGATACTGGCTTTGTGGAATAAATTTGGTAGTGTTTTTTGGCTTTTTACTTTGTGAAAATATTTGTGATAGTTCTTTGAAGGTATCCTAGGGTCTGTCTGTAAATCTGTCTGGACTTCTTGTTAGAGATCTTAAATTCCTGTTTCAGTCTTGTTAATTGTTCTGAGTCTGTTAACATTGTTTGTCTCCTGATTTAAAATGAGAAGGTCACAACTGTGTAGGAATTTATGCAATATCAATTTTTGAATAAAAATTTCAGACTGTTTCCTAAAGAGACTCTGGATTCCACTGAACTCTGTTCATAGCTTTCTCTATTTCACCTCTAATTTTATGACTTTATGCTTTCTATCTCTTCATTTTTGTTAATGTGTCTAGAGTTTTGTCAATGATGTCTATTCTTTCCAAGAACTCTTTGAATGATTCTAAGCACTGTGTTTTAAATCTTCATTTAACTACAACCTTTCTTAACATTATTTATTTCATTTATTACTTTTGTGTTTTAATTCTTCTTGTTTTTTTCTTTCAGAATTTGAGATGAATCAATAGGATATTTATTTATGTGTTTGTTTATTTATTTATTTATTTATTTATTTATTTTTACCGTAAATGCAACAGGTCCCCAGACCTAGTGGCACTCAAGCCCTATTATAGATAACAGAAATATTATTCAGGGCATGAAACTTCCAATGTTTGGATTTAAAAAAAAAAAACAAAGTGACCCTATTTACATCTCAGCATTGGTGAATTGAGGACATTTATATTTCACATGATAGCCTCCACACTGATAAAACATGATTATGAATAGAATTTTGAAGCTGTTCCCAGAGTTTTCCATATGAAGCTGAATGGAATAGGAGACAGAATATGCCATCAAGTAGCACTCAACAGTAAATCATCTGACAAAGTCAATAGCTTAAGGAAATGTGTCACTATAACAAGATCTCACTCAGCATCTCTTGGCCCTGGATACCAGACCTCCAGGCCTTGAAATGTAGAACCCTAACTAGCAACAACAGCCTCTTGATTCTTAAACATTTTAGCTGAAAATATTGGCTTCCCAAATAGCTCCAAGAGCGTCATATTGGGAATGAGTCCAGGAACTCTAGTTGAATGTAACCTGTCAGGAGATTTCTCAGCTAGGGTAATTCCCTAAACAAATACTCTAATCAGTCTCCACTGATATATCTGTATCCACCTGTCTGTTTGTGTTATTGGTTCTGACTCACAGGAGAAATAATGTGTCACTGTTCAGTGCCTTAGGTTTCATACTGTGAACTAGAGATTAACACTCATCCTGGTTCTTTTTCAAAAAAATAAAATACAGTGACATACACAAAATTTAAACAAATAAAGTTAACTATTCATCATTCTTAACAAATATGCCAAACCATGATTGTTCATTGTGGTTTTGCCCGGTGGATGTCTAGGGTGTGGGCATACCACTGGGAAGATGAAATATGGAGAAGCTAGACTGCATTTACCCTACGCCCATTGTCAAGGTGCTGGGCTTATGGGAAATGCAGATTCACATCTTGGAGGGTGGGAAAATGCAGCCTAACATGTGCAATGTTGAAGCTAGGGTTACCTAACTCCCAGTCATCAAATTACCTTTGGAAACTGTGCAGGGGGACCACCGACCTGCAATGAGGAGCCTGGAGCCAGGGCATTCTAAACTCCTGGACATCCAGAAACAGCTGGGAGTTGGGAACACAGTTGGGTATACAGGTTGAGAAGCCTGGGGCCAGTGATATGTGGAACTCCGGCTTAGCTCATCAGGAACGTTTTGTAGCTTAGCCAGGATTGTCTGGGAGCTAGGAGAAGCCTTCTGCAGGAGATGTAGGCAGCATGGCTCTGTAGGGGAAGGTTTATCTCCATGCTTTCTATGATGGTTCTTGATGAGAGAGAGAGTCCATTTTTTCAAACTGATTGATCGTTCATTTTTATTGATTGTTCATTGTGGGAAAGAGGTGAATGCTACCTCCTCAAGGTGGACCAGAAATTAAACACCTTGTACTGGAAGGAATTTTCAGGAAAGAAAGCTTATTGGCTAGTTCTCAAGGCCCCTAGGTACTTCATTAGCATCGAGAACTTTGTTCTGATCTACCTTACCATAGGTCATGTTCCTATGTAGAGAGTGTGGTTATGTGACAGGTGCCTGGTTGAAACCTCTATGGGTTTCAGGCCTCCCAACGCGCTTAAATTTACTACGTTTTTTGGCACAGTCAACTGCCCTACAGGTCATGGTTATTTGGGAATGTGAGACGTTCACTGTTTTCTCCATTATAGGTCATCAAATATGAGGCTGGCTGCAAAACTCACTTTAAAGGGTGTTTTCATTGCTGTCTCTCACCTAAGTTCTTAGAACTAATACCATGCATTTTAGATATGCATAATTAAAACTTTAGCATAAGAACAAGGGTACATGCAATAGTTTGTTAGAAATACCTTCTCTAAGCACATTCTCTTGTATAAACCCTTACAAATCTGCAGGCTTCGAAAGCATGCAGAAACTTGTAAGCAGACTTTAAAAGGCACTTCTATCGGCAAGACTCTCAAATGGATTGTAGTAATCCATTGCAATTTCCATTTTCTTGGAATTCAGTATTATTTCTCTTTTTCTGTAAGACATTAAATTTTATGTTAATTTTCTTAATATCAAGTTTCATATTGTAATCCCGTTTTTGTTTCATAAGAGGATAATGCAATAATACATTTTTCTGAAAATGAAATGGCTTACTTGATATTTGTACATTTCTTAGAAGTGTGATGCTTTGATGTTTCGTCATTTAAACATATTGATTTTTCTAATGATTTCCTGTCATCCCCCATCTCAGTTTCTAAAGCATCCTTTCTTCCATTATGGCTTTCTTTTTTGCAGTGATTAATATGGCCATTTATAAAGATACAGAGAGAAGTTTGCTTCTCGGCAGGCTCATTTTCTGTCAGCATTGAGTGTATTATTAACCTGAGTGTTTTGGAGAGAATTCATTAATAATTTACTCTAAATGTTTGACTAAAATGCTAATAGGTTATGTAGACAAATAAATATTGCATTGAAAACAATAATTAAAGGTAAAAACAGAAAAAAATATAATGAAATAGAACAGAAAACAAATGAAATAATCAGTCTTGCTCTTAATTTGTTAATAAGTCCTTTCTTCAAATTGAAGCAGTATCAGAAACACAAGGAAATATAATTATCTCTAAAGTAATTATTACATTATGTCTTTACCAATACATATTGATTCATGTATGTCATTGGCCTATAGGCATTTATCATGATCTGATAGAATGTAAGTTTCATTCTTGAGATATCAAACATAAAGAGTGGATTGTCTTACTTATTAGTAAGAAGAAGCTTTTACCTAAATATACTGGCTCATGAGTAAGCAACAAAGGTCTGAACATAAAACTGATGTTAAATTCTTGTCAATGATGGAGAAAAGTCCTGCACTCTTTGACTTTCAACACAGTAGGAGATAAATAAGCTTGCAAGTATTTATAAAATTTGCAAGCAATTGAAGTCTTTATTATCTGCAAGTGCTCAGAAACAGCCCTCTGCCTTGAAGTCTGAAAATACCATTAGAGGCCTGCAAGAAAAAGTGAGCAGTTATAACCATATACCCTAAATAGATGATAACCATATCTTGGGAGGCCCTTGAGAAGTTTAAAATACATGCAGAATAATAAATCTATATAGAGCGCTACACAGACTTAACTTCATAAAATGCTATTATGAGAAAAATAATAAGGTCAATTTTATATCATAAACTTCCTGGTCATAGCTCATTTATGTATATATAGGTAGATAAAATGGTGAGTCCAGAAACTGATTATGTCCTCAGGCCTCAGAAACATGCATGGCAAGGAATGTTAGGAATAAAATGTACCAAATGCTCTAGAAGTTTCAAATGCAATTAATGTTGCCAAAAAGAAAAGATAATTGAACTGATATGGGGAATATCTTTAGCTAATACACTCAGAGAATTCAAAGGGTAAATGCATTTAATATCATTTTATGAATAATATGCTTATTTATAAAAACTTCTAAATGTATGAACAAATTAAAGATATTGATAAAATATGAATTTCAGTTCAGGAAAAGAATATATATATATATATATATATATATATATATACACACATATACAAATAAACAAATAATTTTGTCTGTCATTAGTTTAAAGTGTAATTATGCTAAGTGTAATTATTCTTAACTATGTTAACTTGGAATTCATGATAAATGATTTGGGTATAGATTTTTGTTTACAAATGTGCACATATGAAATAAACCACAGGTACATTCTTTCTATGTAGTATTCTGATGACAGATATATAGTGGTAAATTGGACCTGAACATTACCACCCTCCTGTATGTAAGAGATTCATTAAACTTGAAACAGCCATGACATCTCTAGGATAGTCTCACACTTCTATAAGAAAAAAGATATACCAGAGAGATAATAATTCTTTATTCATAGTGCGATTTTTAAAGAAGATTTTATACTAAGGTTAATTTCTATAAAACAATAAGAAATGCAGGAGTAATAAGATTTAGAATAGATTTTATAAATAGATACCAGTCATTTTCTTGTGGCATTTTAATATGATTGCTTATATAATAAATAATTTTTATATTTTATAATCGGTTTTTATATTTATTATTATTATATTTGTGTTATTTAAAACAATTTGATCATATTCCCCTCCCCCATGTTCTTCCAGATACTCTTCTCTTCTTACTAAACCAACTTTAAATTATTTCTCAAAAGGCCAACAAAAACCCAGTATAACAACAAGAATCCCCCTCTAAAAAAATCAGAGTATAACTACACCAAGAGGAAAAAATAAAACAAAGAAAACCTCCAACATCTATCCAAATAAAAAAAAATAGACAAAAAAAAAAAAAAAAAGACTGTGGAATCCATTATATGTTGATCAACTATCCCTGGAATGATTGCTACATCCAGAGTCACTTGTTTCAAAAAACTGGCATTTTTTTTCCCCTCCAACTGGTATAAGTGACAGTTTAGTTATTATCATTTACCATAGTGACTAGATTTTTACTCACTCACTCACTTACTCATTCATTCATTCATTCATTATTTTATGTATACATGCATTTGTTCAATAAACAATCATTTTTCAAAAACTATAACAATATAAAATCCAATAAAGTAAAGTATAATTATCACATCGCGGTTCTACAAGACAAACCAAGACATGAAAGAGAGTTCAAGAGAAGGCCCAACAACCAATAACGCACTCATTTGCACACCCACGAATCCCATACAAAACACTATACTGGAAGCCATAATGTATCCTAAGAGGACCTGGTATAGAATATGCTGTTACAGTCTCTGTAAATTCTAATTAATATTGCCTCTGTAGATGTAGAGGGCATTGATTTCTTACAGTCTTCTACGACCCTCTGGTTCTTTCACTCTCTTTTTTACAGAGAGATTCCCTGAGCTCAGAGGGAAAGGACTTGATATAATAATCGCATTTAAAACTGAGTATTTCTAGGTCTCTCACCATCTGTGTAATTCCAGCCTATGTGTCTCTGTAGTTTTTCCTTGCTGCTGCATAAAGCCTCTTTGATGATAGTTGAACAAAGCATTGATCTATGAGTATACCAGAATGTCACTATGAGTCATTTTATCACTACACTTTGGTTGTTGTTGTTTTTAGACCAGTATTACTTGGTTTTACCCTATGTCCTGCTGATATCTTTTCTTAGGTTCTTGTTTCCCCAAGCAGTGTCAGGTGTGGGTTATTGCTCTAGGAGTGGACTTTAAGTCAAATTAATTATCAGTTAGTCACTCTCACAAACTTTGTGCCACCATTGCCTTAAGACATCTTTCAGACAGTACAGCATTGTAGACAAAGAGTTTGAGTCTGGCTTTGTATTTAAATTTTGCTTTTGAGACTATGCAGAGTATTTTCCTGTACCAAAGATGATTGAATCTAAGGCCAGAGACTGCATGTAGTCATGAGCCTAAATATCTCAATTTCAATGAGTCATGTAGGCATTGTCTTTAGTGACGGGGCTTTGGAAACAGTGTAGGCTGTTTGAAGATTTCTGTGGGAACTCTTTGGGCAATAACTCAATTAGTATAATCTAAATGAAGTACAAGAGGCTTTATTTGATGACAAGAAAAGGCCAATTGGTACTCTGTGTCTCCTATTATTTGGTGATTTCATTTATATCACTTTCAAATGTATAGTTATTTTAAGAATTTTCTACTATACTAGGTTTTCATACTACCCATCAAATGCCCCTTTTAAATTTGTGTTCCCAGAGATTCAATTGCTGATAAAGTTTTCATAAAAGCTTGATTTAATTATTCTTGTGAGAAGTTCTGAATTTTGAATTTGACTTTTTAGGTAGAAGTTGAACAAAATATGTTTTGCAATTTTCTATTTTAAACATATTGTCAAATGAATAGTATGCCACTGAAGATTTATTTCAAGAAAACTTTGTTAACTCTCCTAATTATATGTATTATTTTGAAATGACCCATCACAACAAAATGAAAGTTAAGATATATTAAAAGATTAATAACAAGATGGAAATATTGTAAAGCCTTTAGACAAAGTGGCTTTTAGAAAAAAAGACATCTCTGTGATGAAGGAGAAAACATCATCTGCTATCCAAGTCTATTTCAGTCCAAAATCTTACTATGGCAGTTCTTGGGAATTATTGAGCCATGAATAAAGTAAACTAAATGCACTAACTCCCAGTTTGGACATACCAATCTTTGTGCATTCCTTCACTTTAATCAGATGCATTATTTTCTTTTATTGTACCTCAAGTAGCCTATTTGTTTTCTGAAGTTTCCATTTCAGTTTTTCAAAGAATATTATAGTGACACTGCAGAGCAAACTTGTAAATAAAAAAAATAGAGAGACTTGCAGAAAAACATACAGAAAAAATGTGTCTTGATATTGATCAAAAATATATTTACCATTATATGATGAAGTTATGTACTATGCTTATGTACACCCATACATTCCTGGACCCATGTAGTAAATATATCTTAAAATACAATGTATGATAACACAATATATGTTCTCTTTAGATTTGACCCCCCCCATGTCTATCTAATCAGTCACATTTTATTTTAGTTTTGGCCTAGTAAACATAAGAGGCAAGAAATAATTTTCCGAAATCCAATGTACCTTGGACAATCATCTTAGTTATTAGAGTTCAAGAGGTATATCAACATTTCTGGATGAGCTTTGGTTAGCAATCCTTGATAGTTTCTATTGATCACTGTAAATAATAACAATGGAACTTAAAATAAAATTTAACCTAATAATTAACCTGTGGTGAATATACTGTACCTATATGCACAAGTATATTTGATATAACGCTATTAAAATATAATGTATAGTTATGGCATAATAAGTACATTTGTAACATCTATATATACATATATACATGTATTCACTTGGATAATAACATCTGTGGTTTTACTGATTATATAAAACTTTACATGAGATAGGAGACTCAGTTACACATTTTAAACTATTCAAATGTGGCAGCAAAAAATAATAATTTTTCATATAAAATAGTTCTATTACTAATAATATCTCAATAAATAGTGACAACACAAGGTTCTCTTCATTTTAAATGGCTTCATTATTAAGTTAGCCACACAACTTATTGTTTTATGGAATGGTGCCTTTAGAAAGAGAAAGAGAAAGGTGAGCTTTTGTTGGGGACCGAGCTAGCCCATGTTTGGGGGCCAAAATATTGCGAACCGCTCTATCAATGTTGGAACCCGAACTGCCAAAAGCCTTGGAGGCTAAGTTGTTAGAGCCCGCACTGCACCAGGCTGTTTCAGTCAGTGGGTAGGGGTTCAACAAGAGAGAGAGACTGAGAATGGACATGAAGAATGGAGACCAGACAGAGTGTGATTCAATTTCGTTTATTCTTCAGTATCTCTTCCTAGTCCAAGTCCCAAGTCTTGAGTTCCTAGTCCCTAGTGCCTCCAAGTTCCAAGTTTCCAGTTCCAAGCTCTAGTCTCGAGTCTCATCCAAATACTCTTCCAAGTACAATTGTTGAATCCTAGTTGCCTGTCTCAAGATTCAAGTACCTACTCCAAGTTCTCTTTCCAAGTCTTGAGTGTCTAATTCTAATTCCAAGTTCTTAGTCCAAGTGACAAGTGCCTAATTCCTTGTTCTTTTGTTTAATAATTTCTTCTGTCTGCCTCTCGCCTTTTATATGTCTCACTTCTAAGCCATGCCTTTAAGTCACACACTTAAGTCTCAGTTCTAAATCACACCTTTAAGTCTCACACACCCAACGGAAAATCCTGGGTATCTAAAAAAGATGTTATCAGAGTGTGCTCAGCTGTTGTAGGCTATTGTAAACAAGTCTCTTATCAGGGTATATGGCTCAAGATGGCTGCAAGGATGATAACCGCCTTCTTTCAGCTCCTCACAAGCTTTCTGTCTCTATCTCTACGTGAAAATGAACTGCTAAGCATTTCTTGATTAGGTATAAAGATTGATCCTCTATGCTTACTTAGGAAACATTGTCTTACTCTGCCTGGTATGAATCAATGAAATTAGTCACATATTTAAATTAGTCACATATTCATAGTTACACATGAAGTATTAACTCATTTTTTAATTTTAAAAGTAATAGTGTTCAGTGTTGTAAGTGTAATAAAAGCAACTAAGTCAACATTTTAGAATAATCTAAGCATAGTAGATATGATGATGAATAAAATTCTTTGGAAAATTTTATCAGTCTTTCTATATTTAGAAATTGGTTCTAGTTTCTGACACAGATAATTACACATTTAAACATACTCTGTGTGTGTATATGTCTGTGTGTATGTGTGCGGGTGTGTGTTTATGTATGTTTAGCACCTAAAAGAGAATTTTTAATACATAACTTTTAAAAATAGATACATTGCTACCACATTTAATAGCATTCAGCAATGAACATATGTGAAAACGCTTAAAAATATTGACTATTCAGAGAGAAAAATAATTTACATTTTCAATATAGATGACAAGTTGGTTTAATCTTTGAGCAACATTTGTATTCTATATATCTTGTAAATTGGATAGGAGAGACAAAGAAAAATAGAGTGATATTTACAAACCCTTAAAAAGGTCATGTTTACTGAGGTCTATTTGTCAAATATTTGTGATTTATTGCAATAATATAGAGTGTGATTTAGCAGTTTCAAAATTGAAAGCTTCTTTGATGTTATGATAACATGAAGAGGTCATATGAGTTACACAGGATCACAAGTCAAGATACTAGATAGTAGCTTGGCTCTCACTCAAGTTCACATTTTTAAGTACTATACAACCTACTGCTATTGCTTAAGTTACCCAGTCATGCTAAGGTCAACCTTCACTATAAAAAACACCCATAAACATGTACTATTAACAAGTCTTTACATTATATTAGAATTCTTTTTTCTTAGTCATAATCAAGGAAATTATATTGCACTGTTCTATATTGAAAAAATAAAATATTTACTCATCAAGTTTAAACAGCTACTGCTTATCCAACTAATCCACTCAGCAGCAATGCAAAATTAACTATAGAGTTGCTAAAGTTGACAAGGAAAAATTTTAAGGCCTTGACCTTACTCAAAGAACTATAGGCATCTAAGGAATGCCAATAGTGGAAAAAATAGGTACCAGAGGATAGACCACTACTCCATTATCAAACACCAAGTGCACATCTCTGAAAACATACATACAAGAAATATTAGAAAAACTAAGCAGTTGTATTTGAGAAACAGAGAGAGAGAGAGAGAGAGAGAGAGAGAGAGAGAGAATGTGTATTTATTTATTCTTTCATGCAATAACAATTGATGATTAAAAAGGGGTCATGAATTTGAAAGAGAGCAAGGTGGGTTTTCAGGGAAAAACATAGAAATGTTGACTTCTTTAAAATTACAAAGTGAATATGTCTTTATATTATTTTAGAGCATAGAGTTATAGGTGCAAAATGAACATGTGGCATTCTGTCTTCTTACACGTACTATATTCATCAAAAGTGGCATGCCATAACCTTTTCTAAGTCTACTGCTTAGAAAGAAAACTGCACTCTCATTTCTACCCAACTCAGCAAGAAGAAATTGTGTAGAGTCACAAACAGCAGCCAGTGCATAAATGTGACATGGGGTGTTTCATTAAGTTCAAGTCTCCAAAATCATTGAGGACACTGAAAATAAAAGTGACAGATTCTATATCTTTGTTTCAACCAAACTGAAGAAATCTGATGGATCATAATCCCTGTTCCCAGTACTATAGAAATTGATTATTAGATGTGTGCTCTTTTGCATTCCCCAGAAAACCCAGTGTTATAACTCTTAAACTATACTATGAATGTTGCTTAATTTTTTTTTTTTTTTTGGTTTTCCTAATCTTCCTCCACTCTCTCAAATAGGGACCATCCATTCAGAAGGCTTTTCCTGCTGAAGCCCTTGTCCTCTGTTGATCTCCAGGGGGCAGAGCTCCAGAGAATAATGATAATTTCTATTTCTGATAGTATTACAAACAAAAGGAAGCTCTAGGACAAGCTCAGATTTCATTTTTACTACTTTATTGGTATGTGCTTGGTGATTAGTCTATACACAGTTGTTCTACGGTGCTTAACAACGTTTAGTCTATGCATGTAATTTGTACTTTACAGATAGACAACATCTATTGGATTGTACGTGATGGCGCGGAGAAGAGATAAAATTCACTCATTAATTTGAATGTATTCATGATGATGTATTCAAATAACTATCATGAGTTTAACCTTTGACTATGTTACTAAAGCAGCTATCAGCTGCTTAAGATTTAATACCTGACAATAACTATTTCCATTTATTTATGTTTCATAATTCTTTTGTGTTTGAAGAACTTAAATATCTTTACTCTCAAAACATCACCGACGAAAAATTAGATGAAACACATCTATTATGTTAAATATACAAACTACTAAGAAGATAATAGAAAATTTTGCATTTAAATACCTAAAATTTTTAAAGGAAATCAATGAAGGTACATAAAACATGGAATTCAAAGCACTTGAAAACTTTAATGTGCTTGTCCTATACCCATGCATTTGATGCTTAATATATTATTAAACACAGCCTCAGGCAAAAGTTCTGTTCCAGAGATTGGAAAGATCAGTTCATGGACCGAAAAACACAGTGCATAATTGACCTCTGTGAGTCCATATGCTCAATCACAACTGATACAGCACTTCAAAATGTGATATTTCATAAGCAACTGTGTAACAAAATCTGTTTCTAAGTGCCATAAAGAAAAGCCTTATATTGGGCATAATGGCAAAGGCCTAAACTGTATTATTATCCAGTCATTATTCTGAGACCTTTAGTCTGGTCTCAATGCTAGGTTTTTAATGTATACTGAAAGAGTGAGCAAGATTAAGTTGAATACATTTAGTATTGTGCATAGAATTCGCTTACTGTATCTTTGTAAATATTCAAAATAATTGTAATGTATAAATTGCTGTAGTTTATAGTTCAAGTACAGAAAAAAATAAAACCAGGAGAACCAAGAAATTGAGGATGTTGCCAAGAATCTGAAATTAGTTCCAATTATTAAGGAAACTCAAATTGGTCCTCCATTATCCAATAGTTGACTTCTTTCAATAATGGTTATTTAGTTTAACTCTTTACTTTTTTGCTTTACTTAATTGCTTTACTTTTTTTTTTTTTTTGCTTTATTGTTCCCCTCTTGGTCACACCTTCCCACAATCCTTCCCCTACCTCCCACTACCCTTCTCCTCTAAGTGGGTAGGCTCCACCTGAGGATCTCCAAACCGTATTACTTTAAGTCTCTGTGAGGAGAGGCTAGGCACTTGCTCTCCCGTTGAGATCAGACAAGGCAGCCCAGCTAGTAGAGCATTTCCAATGGATAGGCAGCATCTTTTGGGATAGCCCCCCGCCCCCGCCCCAACCCTTCCGTTATAGTCCTTTGGGACCCACGTGAAAACCAAGCTGCGTATCTGCTACATTTGTGACAGGAGGCCTAGGTCCAGCCTCTGAATGTTCTTTGGTTGGTGGTACAGACTCTGAGAGCCCCAAAGATCCAGGTGAGTTTACTCTATTGGTCTTCCTGTGGAGTTCCTATTCTCTTCAGGACCTTGCAATACTTCCTCCTATTATTCCATAAAATTCCCCAAGCTACAATCACTGTTGGGTTGTGGGTGTCTATATATGTCAGATACAGATGCTGGGTGGAGTTTCTTAGAGGACAATATGCTCCTACCTGAAAGAATAACAGAGTATCAATAGCAATGTCAGACAATGTTGTTTTAGAATACAGAAGGTTCAATTTATCAAGACAAAATGAACATGGCAACATATTTAGAAGCTCTTTTTCTCAGAATATTTTATCACAGGGTTTTAATTTTAATTTTACAGGTTCTTGGTGTGTGTGTGTGTGTGTGTGTGTGTGTGTGTGTGTGTTTGTTGATTTGATTGTTACTATTCTTTAGATACCTGTTTTGTTTTTGTCATTTGTTTTTTCAGAAATAGAAAGAGAATGATTTTGAATGGGAGAGTAGGTAGGACGGTCTTAGAGAAGGAAATTATTATCAGAATATATTGTACAAAAATATATTTTCAATAATAGATAAATTGACAAAATAAAAAAGAATCACACATAAGAAGGCTAAAATAATCTTTACTGGATTTCAGTGCATTCAAAAGGTCATGGTTGTTATTTGCCAGCTGTCTTCTTGTTCTGTTATGAAACAGAGCTCTGTAACATAGCAATAATGTTTTCAGCTAGCAATACTACCTTAAGAAGACAACAAATCCAGCACAATTTGGGGGTAGGGAAGTAGTGAGCAATATTTCAATATATGCAATCTTCAAAAACAACCTATGGGCTGACAAAATAGTTTACTGGTTAAGACTGCCTACTAATCTGCCAGATGCTGTAAATTCCTCTTTCAGGACCTTGTTGGGCATTTCAAATAAACCTGTAACTCTTAATCCAGGGAATCTGATGCCCTCTTTGTTTTCTGCAGGCACTTGCATTCACTTACACATATGCCCACACAGAAAAATACATGTATGCATAATTAAATATGATAAAGAATAAATTTTTTAAAAGACCTTTTGATTGTCATGTTCTCATAGTCACCTGTTAACATAGCAATACATTCAGTCAGCAAGAGATTAACAAGAGGATTACTGCTTGCCAATGCGTATAGCATTGAGTGAATGTACCATGTTTTCGAAGGTAAGACAAATTCTCCTAAGAAGCAAAGATCCAGCTCTTTTCCCTTCAAACAATATTGAAGTTATTATTATTACTATTATTATTATTATTATTATTGGTATTATTTAAACAAAATGGATAGATAGATGGATGGAGATTATAGATAAGTTAAGAGGTGATAGGGAAATGTTCTGTTGCTTTTGCTTAATATTAAATTCAAAGTTATTTTATATAGAGTTTAACCTTAGCACATATTTTCATAAGTGTTAGAAATATTGTTGAAATGTATGAAGTACAATATATTTTTATAATGTTCAAGTATAGATTTAAAACTATCTCAATCACACAGAGTCCCACTGCATTTGTTCAGATATAAAGTGTATCTAATACATGTTTTTATTTGTTAATTAACTTTTTATTATTTCTTCATGAATTTCACATCATGTACCCATTTAACTTCTAAAACTTCTTAACTTCTAAATCCCACTTAACTTCTCCTCCTCTCTTTCCAGAAAAAATCCGGACACTCCCCTGCATGTCTAACATTGCCACCGTAGGCTTCAGCCACACTTGATTTTTATATAAGGTCTGTGAATTTAATTTTGGTTCTCCCATTTGAACAGAAAGAATGGAGGGCAAGTATAAGAGGAGGAGAATATAGGGCTTCAATGTCAAGTTAGATGCCGTCTCATGCAACATAATATGTCAATAACAACAGTTAGAGCTTCTGTCAACTCCTAGCTTTCACATGCACCTATACAAAAAAATGCACTAAAACACACACACACACACACACACACACACACACACACACACACACACAGAGGCACATAAACATGAAAGCAGACGCCAATCAAAAAGTATGTTAAATATTTCTAGAAAGTCTAGATGAAAATAAATGTGGAAATAAATATGGTTTTGGTGTATAAGTGAAAAGTTACATCCTTCAAAAATAATGCGGGATATTTCTCTGTATATTTTCCTTAGAATTTCTCTATAAAAGATTATTTCGTCTGCAAATCAAAATAATCACATTATTACTTTTCAATTTAAAAAATGTGTTTACGCTCTGTACTAATTGTCCAATTCTAAAAATATCAACAAATTGTTTATTATAATTGACAAGATAAATGACAAGAGAAGACATCTTTGTGTTGTTTCTGACTTAGAGAATAATATTTTCTCTCTTTTACCATGACATGGCTGAATTTATACTTAATAGCATTGTCAAGGAGGACATGGGAATGTGTGAACTCAGTGACACATACAGTAGAAATGATGAAAACGCAGAAGCAGAGAGTAGAATAGATAATGCCAAAAGCTGTAGCAAGAGGGATTGCTGAAGACATGTTGGTCAAAGGTTCCAGAACTTGTGGTAGACAAAAAAAAATACTGGAGTGCTGACATCAATAACCACACCCTGCTCACATGAATATTTCTAAAATTATAGAATTTAAATATTATATTTTCAAACAAAATTGCATCAGAATAATATGTTATGAATATTAAATGGAATATTCATTAATCAATACAAGAGTTTGTATGTTAGTTGTATACTATGTTCTATACTCTGACTGTATCCAATTTCATCTTATATTATACTTCAATGTGAAAAAATAACATATTTCAGAGTGTAAAAAATAAAATAAAGTATTAATTTCAAGGTCAATATTGTGATTTAGTCAACTATTGTTGAATTGAATGATAAAATTTGTTTTTCTAAATGTCATGAATTTTATTATAATTAGTAGTTTACCTTGGAAATTTTATTCAAAAGATAATTACTTAAAGGCAAACATTATTCTACCTAATAGATGGTAATTATTACCTTTACACTATTTTGTTAGTTCTAAATACACAGTCATTCATGGGACATTAAATCTGTCTTAGATTTATCCAGGCCAAAAACATTTGTACACTCTAACAGTGAAACAATGTTATGATGCATTCTTCTGTATTAACAATGCTGTTTTTTAGCAATGACTCAATGTACATTTGTTTGACTGTTTAATAATTTGCTACTGGAAACAGATGCACAATAGAAAGATAGTGCATATCTCATACTGGCATGGAATATTATTTTCATATTCTTTTCTTAATCTGCATTGCTTCCTAATCCAAGCAAAATAGAAGACAATCTCAGTTAGACAGCTATTCTTTGGAAATATGTTTGTCTAATAGATAAAGTGCCTAGGATGCACATACAAAACTGTGACCTGTATGTTACAAATGTCATTAAAATAAAGGCCTTCTCTGCAATGAAGATCTTTTAATCCAGCATGGCAAGACCAGCCAGGTTGGAGAAAGATTTAAGAGAAAAGTTTATAAAGTTTCAGTAGAAAAAGGGGAATATATTTGTTATGGGCTGAATACTTTGAAAAGCACTTCTTTAAGAGGAAATGTATATCTCTAATTGGTTGCTTATGTTTGTTATTTTGTTTGTAAGACTTTCTAATGTGGCATCTGCTTCACACGTTGTCTTTGAATTCAGCTCTGCCTCAGCCTGGGACTACAGATGCATGTATCACTTCCTCTACAGTTAACTGACTCTTGAACGGAAAAAAATAAAATAATGGTAAAGTTGTGGATAGCTGGTGGATAGCAGAAGCAAAAAAATGAAAAAATTATTCTTGAAGGAAATTTCTAGAAGTCAAGTAGTAAGACCATAACATTGGAGAAAGGAAGGGTTGGGAGATATGATGAGGATATATGTTAAGTCCATGCAATCTTAGCCCTTTATTTTTCTGCTGACACTGAAAAAAAATTTGATCAGGATAAGATGGTGTGACATAATTTTTCAAGGTTTCTCCAAGATACAAACCACATTCTTAAGAATTAGATGCAATAAATGAAGATTTCTTTAAGTATTAAAATAATCAATGTAGGCACAGGCAAGACAAAGTATATAAACACAGTATACAAGAGATTGGATCTAATAATAAAGTGAGTGGGAGATCGTGGAGATGCCCAGAGACAACATATAACTTACGTTATATTGGTAATTGTCATGTGCTATTTCAGCTTGTTGAAAGTAGATTCATGTTTGGAGTGTGGAAGACATCACAATCTCTGGCATACATATTTCAAAAAGTTCTTCAAAATTCTTATCTGGACCATCTTATGCTGGTCAGTAATTTTTTTCAGTTTTCAGTAGAAAGGTTAAGGGTAAAGATTGCATGGACTCACCATATATTTCTAAAATTTCTTCTGACCCTTCCTTTCTCCCTTATTATGATATTACCCCTTAACTCTGTGAGAAAGAGAAAAGAAATCAGCAAAAAACGAACAAAACAAAACAAACAGACTATAAACTATTTCCAACAGAAATTACTATTGTGTATTCTGCAACATAAAAATATCTGGAGCAGGAACAGGGAACAGAAATTTTAGTTAGAGGAATCTCATCCATTAAGAGAAAGTTCATTTGGGAGTCTGAGCTAATTGCTTCAGTTTCTCTAGTTAGCTTCTGGTGAATGATTATAAATATCTCAGTTGATGATATAATCTCTCTATTCCTTGCTATTTGTTTTTTAATTTGGAAGCCTTACACATGGGGACACTATGCTCCCTGCCATGCATATTTCTTCCACTTTTATTTTTTGTCACAAGGTCTTACTGTGTAGCCCTGTTAGACTGTAACTCACTATGTAGACCAGACAAAGCTGGGCTTTACCTCACACAAATCCATCCGTGTTAATCCTAAATGCTAGGATTAAAGGCATGTGCCCCATGATTACTCAACTGCCGTGAGTTCTTGATGACTCCAGCTGGCTGCTCCAATATGAATTTGTCAGTCAATTTCTGCTTGCCTTTTGCATACTCCTGATTTGATGTTGTTACCTTTCATTTATTCTTTGCTCTCTCAGTTGAGTTACTCCAGCCATTTCTGCTAGATATTGTGAACATCTAAATTGATCATAATTTCCTATCTGTCTGCTAAAATCTATTTATCTTTATACTTTCGTTGATATTAAGTTTATATCAACTAAGTTTATCAGCTAATTAAGTTTATTTGCACACTCATTCAAAAGCACCAGCATGGTATTTCTTTCTTTATTACTGTGAAGAACACTATGTTAGTCAGAATCTTGATAGTACCTTCCAAACTTCTCCACTATTCTCTCTACACTATTATTTTACAGCTCTGATACCATGCTTATCCCAAACCTGGCTATACAAAAAAAAAAAAAAAAACAAAAAATATCAATTTTTTTTCTGTTCCTCCAACACAGCAGGTTTCCGTGGACCAAAGACCCTTGTATTCATTTCTTTTTACCTGAAAAGCTTTTCCCAAACGAAAACAGAAATCAATTTCAATTCTGCCCAAGTTTTTTAAAGGAGGCTAACATAAATTATATGATATGTTTTTTCTAACCCTATACTTCTTATACAGAATATTGATCTCAATCCCATTGCTTACTGTACTCATTTCTATACATACAACTGATTAATTACACTTACCAATGAAGAGTTAAATTCCTTCATTTTAAGATTTCCAGAATCTTCGTAGATTTTTTTTTCTTCTGAGCTAGACTAAATGCTTACAGGATCTATAATATAGATGATTCAATAGATATTATTAGTTGGAATAGTGAGGAAAAACACAAACTATATTAACAAAACGCTAGATTAGAGAATAGTGCAAAGCACAGTTATTAGACCCAATTAATTTATCAATGCCAGTTAGATTAACAGAAAACGTTACTTTTCATTTGGCCTTCCAATTATGTAATACAGGTGGTACATAAACATCAATTTGCTATGTATCAGTCCTCGAATCTGAGCATTCCTTGCATACTTTTTTTACTTTATTGTGCTGGGAATCAAATATACAGTATATTATGGGCGTAACAGGTTTTAAATCACAAAGATGATTTAAGTTCTAGGTTTCCATGTATCTTTTAGAATCCTACAATAAAATGTCTCAGGCATAGCTATTATTTTTAATGCATACCTGTTAATTTACAAACCAAATTAATAATTTAACCTTAAACATCAAAGAATAACCTTTTAATACATTTTATAATGTCATGGCCAAAGGCAGACTGCTACTGCTTAACACTAACTTCTTATAGAAAATAAATGGAATTACAGACCAACACTTACAATTATCAATGTACCTACTGCCTGATCATTGAAGCAGCATTATACATTTTTTAAATATCTGTGTAGTTCAGCAATATAATTCATTAAAAAAGGATTTTAAAACACTTGGCATCTATTTCCTCATGACATCGTGCATTGCATGTAGCTGTTATGATACACAAAACTGTTAAATACTTGTATACAAGCAGCTGCCTGTAAGAGATGAGGTGAGTATTTATGCAGGCTTTATGGAGGGAGTCATCCTACTTAAAGTAAATGAAGTTTCTGCTTTCAAGACTCTCACACATAAATATCTACCCCCAAATTTACAAAATTATATTCCAGGTCCCAAACACACATTTCTTAGAGGTCATGGTTGAGGGTCCCTGGACATGCTTAGGTGATTTGAGACTGTTTACGAGGTAGCACCTTGAGTCTGGAAATGTCCCATTGGCCTTTGAGGCACACTGTGTGTGCAAATAGAATTTCTGTTAAAGTGTCAACAGCAAACTGCAGCAAGAGATTTTTGCAAATTTGTTTCTAAAGTGACAGCTTAAATATGTCGCCACATGGGTGTTTCTGATTTTGAATTTCTGAGCACTCAGAAGGACAATGCACAGTGAATCAAGCAACCAGCCTGCAGTTGGGAAGGAACACCAGGAAATGCCAAAGGCAGGTTTCAGGCTGATGTTTTTGGAAATCAGGGATATAACCAGGGATGTTAAATCCATGTGTCAATGACAATTCAGAGGTTTCTTTGGTGCACTGGTTTTGTGATTAGGGGAGGAAAAACAGAGTGAGAGTCCCTAGTGGTACTCAGTTGGTGTGTGTGTGTGTGTGTGTGTGTGTGTGTGTGTGTGTGTGTACCATGTCCCCATGCTCTCAAGTATGATTACTGGTTTGTGAGTACAGTTCTTCTCATAAAACTCACCCTGAGTTCTTGGCTACAGCAAATCCCCAAGGAGAGGTATAGTAACATGTTCTCATTGGTCTTCCCTCTACTGAAAGCAGACTTTGACTTCTTACCAGGGAATACTAAATTGAAATAACATTAAGCAGTAGACAGATGCAAGAGTCTAATCCACAGGACAGTTCCAAATAGGGACAGATGGGGCTTTTGCTAACTTGTAGGAATGGCTCACAGGTGGGTATTAGGGACTATTGAGAAAGTGTGGGCTGATGAAGTGTTGACAATTTTAGGTATCTGTGCATTTCCACATCACCAGTCAGGCTTGCAAAGTTACTCAAGTGACCAGCTTGTTTGCTTTATAGTATGATTAAATGGATATAAACATCCACTCAAAAAAACATTTATAGCATCCAGTCCTTAATGCCAATACACATAATATACATAGTTATAGAAACAGACAAAGAAAAATCTGAATGTCACCACATAATATTTCTTTTAGGTTTACATTAAATGAAATAAAAATGGATATCCTTAGCTGACAAAATGACGGAAAAATTCCCCTTGAGCTAGTGGCTGTGAAATGCAATGTGAACAAGAGGACTCATGGGTAAAAATAGTTGATTTTCCAGGTAAAAATGGAAAAACAAGGCACCTTTAAGACAACTTCCAAACACAAATGCTCATGTAAAATCCAACACTTCCCTTACAGCAGTAAGGGTTAGTATTTTAGAAAATTCCATCTGCAATCCATGGCTACTCGCTTCTTTTTGTGCTTGACACTTTTGTGCTAGTCTTTTAAAAATATATACTCTGTCATAATTTGACTTTGAATTTCCAATGTATGCATTCAATCACAAACTATATAAGAAAATTATATTATACATATATGTATAAATGATAACAGATACACGTACATATTACTGTTATAGTTAATGTTCTAGTATAGTGAAGAGACACCATGACCTCATAAATTAGAAAAGATCATTTACTTGTAGACTTGCCCACAGTTTCAAAGGATGAGTCCATGATTATCATGCCAGGAAGCATGAGACAGTCAAGCATTGCATTCGAGTCATAGGTGAGTGCTCATATCAGATCTGAAAGTTGCAGGCAGAAAGATCTAGATATTGAAACCGTACAGGTCACCACCTCAAAATCCTTTCTAAATATTCCACCTCTTTCAAGAAAATACACTCAAATATGTGAACTCAAAAAGGATGCCATCCTTATCAAAACACAAGTATCTTTTTTAATAACATGTTTTTCTAAATGTTGATTAGATGACCAGATTCCTCGATTGCCTTGGATCCATATTAACTAAGGTAATAGATAGTTGATTCTTTGGGGGAAGGGTGAGAGAGTCATGACTTAAATTTCTTATACTAGAGCATTTTTGGTTCTTTAATAGATTTGGAGAAATATGATACTTATCTCAGATTCTAATGAATTTTTGTGTTTTTCAAGCATAAATTTCACTCAAAAATTCCAGTGAGAATGGGTTAGGTACAATTATATAGTGTCATAATGTTCATTTGTATTTGAAAAAAATATCAATTACTCAAACATATTTAAATATTTTGGTAACTGTTCTCACAACTGTCTTCTTACAACAACTCTAAATGAAGCACAATAGACTGATTTTTTGTTGTTGTTAAATAAGAATAATGAAACCACAAATTAACAACTCATGTCAGACAAATGGTTGTCTATATCAAGCTGTGATATGACAAAAATAATTCATTCTGTGTATCCGTGCTTTGGTATCACAGAGAGATGTTCAATCAGAAACTATATATTGTTCCACAATATCACATTTAAATGGCACTATCAGTATTAATCACGTCTAGGATGAATATGGTTGATGCCGGTGCAAATGTATGCATTGATCCTTAATGTTATACCATTATGTGAAAAATGCCAGTGTGCTTATTCTTACCATTCAGACTGGTGTCCAAGATGTGCTTAAGCTCAGCTGAGTTAATTTTACATTTAATATATTGAGTACAATAGAAACTGCATTTTAGATGAAAACAAATAACTCTAGATATTTCCCAAAAAAGTTAATATATTCTCAGAACTAACCAAAGAGATAGAGTAAGTGAGGTCGTCTTTGAGATAGCACATTAGTATGGAGGGGTCTGAGTAGAAGAAACATGTGGCAAATGATGGATAAATCTTCTCTATAAAAATAATGACAATAATGAAAAATTATATACAACACACTACAATTATTATAAAATTCTGAATATTAACCAATGGTGTGATAATTCAAACATAATTTGATTATATCAAGAAAATGGCTGCATGTTCATGAATATAGAAAATTTTGTGTTATTTTTAATTGAAACAATGATGCCATTCTTTTCTGAAAATATCTTTGTGAGTCTTCAAAACCAACAGTGATGAAATTACAGTAGCCATAAAAAAAACAAATACCTAGTATCTTAATAACCATATCAATAAGATTACATAAGCTGGGTACTCCTCAAACATCCATTGCCCAGTCAAGAGTCATCTTTCAACCTGCCTGGAAGGTTCAAAAGCAATGCAGAACCTATCTGTATTGAAATGACTTAGAGCATGCTTTTAGTTCAAAGGCTAATATTAAAAGTATTTTTCAAAAATGGTGCCAAGCAATAGCTTAAATTTGTAGATGACATAAGTGGTGATATCTGTGGAAATTAATAAAAGATTTACTGAAAGTCATTAATAAATCTTGAACACATTGTTTGGGGTGGGGAAGAGATGTAAAAGTCAGGGTGTGAGTTGTATTTATCAAAATCTATAGAAATTGGAAGGACCCTTTATGAACTCAGACAGTCATTGAGATGTACTAATTTCTCACCTATGGCTGACCTTAAAACAGATAAATTAAGATTAATAGAATTGTAAGCAGACTATTTAACTCTCTGCCACATTCAAGGCATTTAAAGTATTATATATGCAATCAAAAACTGAACAGTGAATAAAGTGAGCAGAGATTCAATAAGTGGACAAAGAAGAAATATAAACTTCACATAAGTAGTAGAACCCATCTGCAGTGAAGAGTTAATAACTAGAACAATTGGCAGTTGGGTAAGCATATCTGAGTGCTTACCAGCTCTCTATCAATTGATAAAACAACTCAGGTAATAATTTTCAGAGAAGGGACTTTTCCTCCTGGAGAGTTTTGAGGGCTGGAGTCCATATTCTCTTGCCTCCTCTCTAAGTTAACACACCTTCAAATGTGTGAAAGCTCAGTACATCACGAGCTTACAGGAGGTCTATACACTTGGCTGAGAAGCAAGGAGAGAAGTGCCCAGAAGTTACATTCAAGTGTCTATTGCCTATGATCCTGAAACTTGTGCCCACTTTTTCTTATTCCAGCACATCACTGTAACAATACTGTCATATATGAATTCTCAAGGACACTACCCTTTGTTGATGCCTTTTATCCATCTCCTAACAATTATATTTTTAGAAAAGTCTAATAATTAAAATGATCTACTATAAATTAAAGGCTATAATGCATCATACAACTTTGTCTCATTCCCAGAAAGGGTAATGAAATTTATATAGGAAAAGATTTACACCATATAGTCAACCTAAATTGTGCCGAATGAAGACAGAAAATTTTAAATTTGCTCATTTTACAGTGTTATAATTTTCTACTAAGTAATACTTAGATTTGTATAATATCTTGAGAAAATTGGTTCGAAGCTTAAAGAAAATAGTTATCTTTTTTTCTTGAAAGAGATAATCCACTAATATTTGTTTTTAATAACTTTCAGTAATATCTTCAAATCATCTTTACACTTTATATGAGATTTGATTTTGTAAAAGAAAAATAGTACAGCAATAGCCTAGTGAGTCACAGGTAAAAAAAGTTAGATCATAGCACTGTACTAGATGACTAATTAATCTTAAAATACAAAAGCAGCCATTAAAACAAGTAATTTTGAATTTTGTAACCCCCTCTAGGGCTGTAAGATACTTGTAAACTTTGTACTGCTGTAAAAACAAATGGAAATACTTTCTGTGTGCAACATGTATTAAAATTTGCATACACAAATACTGAACATCTGCATAAGCTTTCTACAAACAGCTGCGATATGTTTTGTCTTATGAATGCCTATCATGAAGACAGCATCTCATCTCTAACTTTTCTCTTACCAAAACATGTACTAAGGAGGGAATTCGTTCAAATGCTGGGATATTTTGTTTGTTTCTTGACCCAGATTATAACTTAATGAGTTGTATCCAAATAATAACATGAAAGAATTAAATGAATAAAATTAAATTGAAATATTTGTATGATTAACAGAAAACAGTTTGATATATTAGTTTTAATTACATTGTTTATAAAGTTGCAGAAAATAAGAAAACTTAAGTAAATTAGTGTGCTATTGATTATTAGGGTAAATTATAACATGAGATAATAAATGTCTAGTGCACATTTTTCACAACATTAGGCATTATCTTAAGAGTAATATATAAAAACCTTACCTAGAGAATAATATATAAAAACCTTAACTAAAGCTCAAATGATCGAGAAAGACAGAGCTGATTTTTAAAATTGAAATTGTAAGTGAATACATTAAATTCTAATTTTATTAATGATAGAAAAACATAATATTAAATAATAATATGAATCATTATATGATTTACCTGACAAATATTAAGATGATTCATAGTAGCACCAGACTTCATCCAGGTCTCTATAATCACAATTTGATGATTCTGTCATCAGTTTGTGTATGGCTTTCCATCTGTGCTCTTTCTCTTAAAAGTGGCAAGAAATAATCTCCTTTCCTTACTATGTCTTTTATGATTGTATAGTGTGATAGCTCTTGAGAGTTATATCCTTTAGTAATCATCTAGGCACATTTGAAAACTCCTAATGTCTTCTCTAAAGTTGTTTATCTGAACCACATACTCTTCTACAAGACTGAACAGCTTCCAGAGCAGTAATGTCTATATGATGGTTCCTCTTTCCAGCCTTCTTACACTTGAAGAAATGAAGGTCATCAGCATTCATGCAGAATATCAGCAACAAATAAAAACACAGCAAAGATGGCTGCTGTTCCCATGTTGTCACCCTCATATGACATCTGTTGTTCCACTTGCTTTCATTTCTTACAGGAAGCCACTTGACCAGCACCATAAAAGTATGTAGTATCTGAAATACGGGTCTTCCAAATGCATAGTTGAATGTTTATCTTGGGTATCTAGGAATTCAGAAAGTATTTCAGAATAAGGTGACATGTGCACAGATGATACTCACCACCTCTTCTATAACAGACCTTATAGAGAGAACTACATCATCAGGAAAGTAATGTATGATGATTACACAGAGCTGGAGTGAAGATGATACAGAGGAGACATCAAGGATAAGCTGTTCCAGTCTTCAGATGAGTGATGATGAGTTATCAGAAGCAAGATTTGACAGGCAGTGTTTTAAGTTCCAACAGAATTGAAGACACCATGCTACTATTACAGGTCTGTGTGTCAAAACTACACATTTCAAATGTTCACTCTATCTGAGGAGAAAAAAAAACAACGACTGATTGTCAGCATTTCATGGTTTTAGACAATGAAAAAATATATGCATCTTCCTATGTTATTTGTAAAGGTGAAGTTAAAATTTATAAAAACTGCATAATAATTTAAAACCGATAGAAAAATAAAATTAAAAATCTCAAAACTCAAAAAGAAAATATATAAAACCTAATCCATATAAAGCATCTAAATGTTTTGAGAGAAGTTGAAACGCTGACAATGAAGATCATGATGATGATGATGATGATGGTGGTGGTGGTGATGATGATGATGATGATGAAGTAGAAAATGAGGACAAAAAGAGATGGTAGATATATGATATATGATATATGATAGATAGATAGATAGATAGATAGATAGATAGATAGATAGATAGAGTAGATAGATGATAGATAGATAGATAAGTAGATAGATGATAGATAGATAGATAGATAGATAGATAGATAGATAGATGATAGATAATAGATATATGATAAATGTGATGTACTATAAGAAGGAACTTATTAGATGTTTAACCCTCTCATTTATAGAAGTTAAAGTGTCAGAGAATAGGCCAAACTCAAACTGGAGCATCCTGGGATATTTATTATTTTGATTAGTGTAGTTAGGAAAGCCACAATCATGATTAAGCTTTTAAAAAAAAGTTTTAAGGTAAAAATTTAGATAATTTATTCCTTAGGATGTGATATGAATTTTATAAATTTTCTGAGTATTATTATGATTTTTATGATATAAAAAGACATTTTAAAGTTTTATTAGTGTCCAAAACTATGTGTTTGGGTGAGTTACTACTTTTTCTAGAAGAAACTCTGTCTGTTGCAAGTACATGTTTCCTTGACAGTAATGAAAAAATAGGTCATAAATTTGATAGAGGGAAAGTATAACTGAAGGTTTAGATAAAGAAAAGGAAAAAGAATATGGTATAATTATACTATAAACTCCAGAATAATAAAAATAATTAAATAACATTAGAAGTAGGTTTATATTGTATATTTTTACTTATACTATTTTTTAAATGTTCAAAGTCACAATGTATACACAGAATATAATAAGACATTCATTAATGTCTACCTTTGAACTGTCTGTAACTTAATTGAAACTTATTTGCATTTAATAACTTTTTTGTAAACAAGAAACTTTAGATCTATTATATTTTTTATTGGATATTTTATTTACATTTCAGATGCCAATCCCTTTCCCCATTTCCACTCCCTAGAAAACCCCTATCCCATGCCCCCCCCCCTTTCCATTTGGCTTTTATACAATTTTTTTTAAATGTTAATCAAAGGCTTCATAAGTATGGTAATGCTCAGTCAGAAGTGTAACCTAATACCCAACCTAGCTATGTAAGCTATCTTTGACTGGTGGAGACACATGAACTTCTGCCTCCATGCCCCCTCTCTCTTTCTCTCTCTTTTTCTCTCTCATTACCTAGCTTCTCATCTACTTCATCTTCTCCTCTTCTTATTCTATCTTTTCCTCTTGGTGTTCCTTCCCCCTTAGCTCCTCCTACATATTACCCTTCCTGTTAAAATAAAGCTTTTCTCTCAGAATACAATTAGAGCATAATTATTCCTATTTGTACCAGTGAGGTACAAGATAGTCTTAATACCCAGTCAATCCTTTTGTTGACTAGCCAGAACCTCTGTCGTCTCTCTCAACTAGAACACTTAGTTTTGAACCTGGCTTTTTCTTGGCTTTATAATGAATGCCAGCTGAAAACCCTCCACTCAGATCTTTTCTCACAAGGTAAATAGCCAGGATTGGCTATGAGTCTATAGGTCTTCAATGCCATCAGAAATCCAGAATTACTAAGTTAACTGAAGTTATGGGAAGCACTAAGCATAGCTTCTAAAACTTAGCCAATTTATAGAGACCACTGAACACTTGGACAGCCCCTGTACTACCGAACATTGGAGCATCAAATCTTCAGCCTTCTGGCCCAAACTCATCTGACAGACTTTAGTGCTGCAGAATTATTAAGGGCTGGTTACTCTGTCTAGGCAGATATAATCAGTCGACTATTCTGCAAGTGTGTCCTTTTCTGAACAGTAATTTGTCTGTAGATGGAGAGAGGCAATTCTTGCCTGCTGGCTGTCTCACCACAACTGGAGTAACTCCAAGGATGCTCAATTTCTTCTTAGAATCCAAGACAGGAAGCTGTCAGGAGCAGACAGGTCTCTAATCAAAATGAACATTAATATAGAAATATTTGTGACGTCAATTCTATGAATTTCTGACGTTTTGAATTCCAACTATCCATCTAAGGTAACCTGGACTGTTGTCTGTTTTCTCCTCTCAGCTATTTCTAAATAAAATATAGAAAACACCCTAACAATAAACTCAAAGTCATGAATTTGCTATAGTCCCTTAACTCACAGGCTAATCATCCCAAGTCAGTTATAAAAGTTAAAGAAGGACTGGGTCTAAGCCTTGTATTTCTAAATGTGTTATACAGGCACAATGCCCATGAGAGTATCAATATTCATTTCACTTTCATATCAATAGAAGCTTATACCAATGACAACCTTAAATTTTAAATCCAAGTGAATTTTGTACCATTTAAGAAATTATAACTTCATCTTGATACTAAATTATACAGATTTCTACCAATAGGTTATGGCTATGCCATAAATCCTAGCTAATCCTCCCTGTTCCAACAAAGTCACTACTTTCCCCCAGAGAGACAGCCCCATATTAATCACCTTAGTCCCCAAGCCCAGGGAATAGGGGCGCTGACTCTTCTTTAACTTCTTCAAGCTGATTACGGGCGTTGAGATATTAGAAGAGGGGTTGGGGGAAGAGTAAATTGATAAGCTTCTGACGCTGTGTCTTCACTGCATCCAGATAGAATTCTCAGACACTGGAGGTTTGAATAGGTCTGCTCGTTTTGCTTGATGAGTAGATACACCAAGGCTGTGTATTCTGCAATATACAATTCTCTGGACAAGTTTTAGTATCAAAAAAAAATTTTCTTTATTCCTAGAGGACTGACATTTTTTTTAAAGATGTTGGTTCTAACATGTTGGTTCACCTTTTATGTAGTTGGTTATAATATTTACATTTCAAGTTTTATCCTTTTATCCCATTTCCCCCACCACCCAGGAACCACTTATCCCATCCCCCCTCTTATATCCCTTCTATGAGGCTGTGCCCGCACCTACCCCCCCCATCCCCACTACCCCCTCCTCACTCTCACATTCCCCCCTTCTGTGTTCGTTTTTCATGGGACCCAGAATCTCCTCTCCCACCTATGCCCAACAAGGCCGTCCACCCCTATATATACTGCTAGAGTCGTAGATCCCTCCCTATGTGCTCCCAGGCTGGTGGTTTAGACGCTGAGGGGCTCTGGTTGTTTGGTATTGTTACTTTCCTAAACCCTTCCTGCTCCTTCAGTCTTCTAAGTTCTCCGTTGAGAAACCCTTGATCATATCAGTGGTTAGCTGTGAGCATCGTCCTCTGAATGTGTCAGATCTCTAAGGAGACATTCTTAGAGATACATTCTTGACAGCATGCATTTCCAGTCGTCCACATCAACGTCTAGCTTAGGTGACAGTACATGGGATGGATGCCCAGGTGGAATGGTCTCCTGATGGCTCCTCCTTCAGTTTCTTTCCCATGTTTTGTTTCCATAATTGCTCCCTTGAGTATTTTTGTTACTGGTTCTAAGTAGAACTGAGGCATCCCCTCTTAGTCTTTCTTCTTCATGAGCTTCAGGTGGTCTGTGGGTTGAGTCTTCACTATTCTAAATTTTTGGGCTAACATCTGCTTAACAGTGAATAAATACCATGTGTGTTCTTTTTTCACACAAGTCCAAATTATATTTTTCCTCCCTCTACTTCTCCTAATTCCTCATGTCTTCATTGCCCATTCAAATTCCCTCTGTTTCTGTCCTTCATTAGAAAATATACAGACTTCTAAGGAATAGTAATATAATAAAATATAATAAGATAAAATCTAGCATAGCATAATAGGACAAAGGAGACAAACATAAGGAAGAGTCCAAGAAAAAAAAAAAAGAAGGAAAGATAGAGATGCGAAGACCAAAATTCTCACACCCAGCAATTTCATAGAAATAGTAAAATTAGAACCAAAACACCTATGAAGGGGACCCATGGGAGCTCCTAGTGACTTAGCCACCAACCAAGAGCATACACTGGTCCGTTGCCCCTGGCACATATATAGCAGAGGACTGCCTGGTCTGGCCTTAGTGAATTAAGATGTGCTTAATCTGTGAGGCCTCAGGGAAGAGGAGGAAGGTCTAGTAGTTGGGGAGCACCCTCTCTTTGGCAAGGGGGAGGAGGAATGGGATGAGGAACTGTGGGAGGGTGTTGGGGTGAGAGGGGGAACAATTGAAATGTAAACAAATAAAATAATTTTTTTAAAAAAGAAAAGAAAATATATAAATCAATTAAAATACAGTAAAATAAAATTCAAACAAACAAACAGAAAACCCCGACATAATGTTATAAGAGAAGGAACAACCCAAGGTGCCATTGAATTCATTTTATTGGCCATCTATCTACAGATGGCCATGTAGGCCAACCTTTAAAGTAGTTCCATTCTGTTGTAAGATTCTATTGGAGAAACTTAAATTTCCATTTGTATGTGGTTATCAATTGGAGGTAGCTCATGGGTTTGGAATGTGGTCTGTGTCCATATCTCTGTTCAACTCTAGCACCCCATCTGGTGCAGACCCGTGCAGGCCCTGTGTATGCTTCTTTTGTCCATGTAAGTTCATATGTGCTTCTGTCTTGCTGAATTATAAGGGTTATTTCTTTGTCTCCGGTCACCTCTGGCTCTCATACACGTTGTTCCTCCTAGTCCAATACAAAAGAGAGCTCATGATCTTATTTTTTTTGTGCTGTTTTATTTTATCTTTTCATTTGTATATTTTAAAGTGAGAAAAATTGAGTTGTGTGCATATTTATAGGGAGACTGGGAGGATCTGGAAGGAATTGGATTGGGGAAAGAACATAATCAAAATATATTGTATGAAAATTTTTATTATTTAAAAACAGTAAAGAAAGATTTATTTGTTATTGGTCTAGTTAAAAATATAAGAAATTGCATTTTATCAACAGTAGTATCTTTTATAAAATTTAATGTCTATATTTATTTTCTCAAGCCGCATCTTTATTATTGATTAAAATGATCCACAATGTGATTCAAGGCTGGGAATTTAGTGATAGATTTATGATTGACTGCAACAAAATTCTGCCTGTTCTTTTTTTGAGCAATGTCACCTGAACATTATGACTCAAGGACAAAGAAAGAATTCAACTCTGCATGCACTTTGAGAAACTTTTAAAAAATTTTGCTTAATGAAAAATTAGCTTGTTAGTATAAGGTTTGTTTATATAAAACTACTTATTCCTTACTTCATGAACTATTTAAAAGTATCACAATGCGATTACATGTTGTCTTCCACCTCCCCCTTTCTTATTTTGAAGGAGAGAAATGTATTTTAAAAATATACATGCAAAACAAGAAGGTGAGAATCTCTGTCTGTCTTTCTGGTTTATATCTACATTTTATTTTTGTCTCAGAGATATTACTGAAAGAAATAAAAAAAAATACTACATGGATAAATAATCCAATCAAATTTGTGATATTATTTTCTGATAACCTTTCTCACAGAAACAACTATAAGAATATGACAGCTTAGAGATTTGAATTTGAATGTTTCAAAGCTTATTTTACACACATAGTCTCTATGCAGAATCCCATCCCTGTTGACTTTTAACATAATTGTTAACATTTTTTATATATTTAGCTTAATTAAAATCTTATTACATCATTTTCATCTCCTTCCTTCCCCTTGCATTTGCTCCTTCTCTCCCTAATTAACTGGGTCTCATTTTCTCTAATAATTGTTGTTACATATACATAAAAAGGAATAAATATGACCTACTGATTCAGTATTGCTGCCTGTGCACTGGACTGTGCTTGCCTGTGGGAACTGAAGATGAGATGACAAGGATTCAATGACAGAGACTCTGAGAACAGGTAAGAACTCTGCAACAAGATCTCATGAAGGTTGCCTAACATGAGTTGCTTTAATAACCCCCAAGAGGAGTGGGTTCCATCCCTGCCCCATTGGTTCCAAGCAAGCATTTCTTCTAAGCAGCAGTTCCCAATTTGCTAGCATTATCTGCATCATCAATCTTTGGTCTCCCAGGCAATCTTCAATTAGGTCCGCCTGCAGAAGTTGCCTTTGCCACTGTGGCCCCCATTTATGCAGAGGTGGCCATCACCATTCCTCCTACAAAGTATTACCTGTCTGTATGTATAAATTTCTATGACTGTCTTTTTGGTATTGGATAAATAATCAGGGGCTTGACTCTGTGGAAGATTAATTGGTCTTCTATCAACCGCTGTTAATTTTTTTTGTAAGACTTCATCTAGTTTTGGAGCCTCAAGAGATTTCTCCCATGTATTTTGCGATGTTAGTTGAGAAACAGCAGTAATAATCATATGTAATCGTCTAGATTAAAAAATAATATTACATGTATTTAGTTACAGTAAATGAAGACTAACCTACTGAAAAGCAATGGCATCATAAGTGAGTAGTATGTGAGAAACAAACAATAGAGAAATATGCCCAATTCTTTCACAAAAGTTATCATATCCTGCTTCTAGTGGTTGGTTATATTTGTCATTTTATTTTACCAATTTTAAAGTTGGACTAAATGTAATAATACTTGTGTGTTCACAAAAATCTTAGAGAATACATATGACATCTATAAGCTCTATACTAATTATTCAGTAGAATGTTCTAGAAAACATGAGAAAGACAAAGGATAAATTAAACTTAAAAAAAAAATCTTGAATACAATACATCCTGACTGGCTGAACTTGTGACCCAATTGGAGAGAGCCTACTCTGACACTATTATTGATATTCTGCTGTACCTGCAGACAGAAACCTAACATTACTCTCTCCTGGGAGGCTCATCCAGCAGCAGATGGAAAGGGGTACCAAGATCCATGGTCAGACATTCCTCAGAGTTCAAGAAGTCTGGTAGAATAGTGGGGTCACTGCAAAAGGACCTACAAAGTCAACTGTCCTAAAATCTTGGGGCTCATAAAGACTGAACCACTAACAAAGGTGCATGTAGGGTCTGGACCTATCCTCTAAACACAAACACACACACACACACACACACACACACACACACACACAAACACACACACACACACACACACACACACACACACACATTTGTAGCAGATATGCAGCTTGGTCTCATGTGGGTCCTAGGGTAGGTTGGTACCCAAGAGACACTACCTCTTCTCTGGGGAGAGACAGAAAGAGTAATAGGGTGAGAATTTGTGGGTATGGAACTGAGAGATGAGGAAGTAAGGGTGTGATTGGGTTGTAATGTGAATTTAAAAAATATATAAGGAAAAACAAACAAACAAACAAAAATACCTCCATATATATCTCGATAAAGTTCCCACCTCTCAATTCCTCCCATCACTCCCCACCTACACTTTTTCTCAAATACATGCACTATCCCCACTCTTAAATATTCTGTAATAACACCAAGCAACACAACCATAACATACCTGTAGAGGAAGAAGTGCAAACCATGGAGTTTCCATGATGGCAGTTTCAGTATCTGTTAGACCCTATCAGTGTTGTTTAATTGATACTATTGTCCCTATTTTCCTGGTGTCCTCTACTGCTCTGGCTTCTATAATTGTACTTCTCCATCCCTCTAGCATAGGGTTTCCCAAGTTCTGAACTTTGAGGGAAGGGATGCAATGAAGATCTATAATTTGGTTACTAGCTCAATTGTCATCGGAGAATGGCTTCCTCTGGTAGCTGATTGGAGAAGAGACACACAGACAAACATCAGTTGCAGAGAACCCAGATTAAACATTTAATGTTATAATGCTACAAAGAAGTGTTTCTTTGAGATCATTCCTAAGGAACCAAGTCACGGAAGATAGGGATAAAACCTCTGGTGAGCTGTAGCAGAGTGAAGTCATGATGTATTTGTGATTATCTCCTGTATATTTCAAAAGCTAGAAGCAGCTATTGCAAATGTTTTCACTATCACCAAATGATAAATGTAGAAAGACATAGATATATTTGCTCTCATTGGAACATTACCAAAGCAGAGCCACATAGAACCCCACAAGTATATGTACTTTTTAAAATTATATCATATGCTTCAGTAAAACTAAAAACAAACACATCAATAAAACAGTCAGAAAAACAAAAAAGAATCAACACGCTTGTAATTGTTCTCTTTATAGCTAGACCGAAGTCGACCTAAAAGTCAACAAAGAATGTTTAAATAGGCATTTTAAACCAGTTAAGATACTGATAATACAAACAGACAACTCATTCAAAATTGCCTATACTGTGATTAAAAAAAGTCTTTGCCCAAAAGGACCTTTGGCTACCATTATCATGAACCTTCACAGGCCCTTCAAAATGTTGGAATTGAGGTAAGTCTCTTAAAATAGCATTATGAATTAAACTCAAAATGCATCTGGAAGCCAAAGCATAAATGAAAAACCTGTCAAGTGCTAAGACTATTATGCTCCATTTTTCTCTTAAGGGCACTTCCGTAATTATAGGGTACCGTAAGCAACTAAGTCTTATTTTAGAAATCCAACCTAGGGAAGGAAAATTCATCATTTTCATGGGATGACTGGGGCATGTAAGAGTCGAGGAGGGAAGGAGGTCAGGAAGGATGTTTGTACCACAATCACAAATTTTTGTATTCAAGATCTGCATTTTTATCTTTAAAAATGTACTTGAGGCCTAAAGATGATATGATTTGGTTGAAGTAGTTAAGCATATTTCCCTGACTGTGTGGTAGTCCTGATAAGACATGAGGACATACTTTGGAGAAAAATAAAACAATAAAAGAACCTTGTTACTGAGGTAGCAGAGTTCATTCCCTCCTTAGTAGTCACTCATGTCTATAGCCTGGATCAGAGTTCCTCATCTTCTAACCGGGCATTTATTTTCATAAGCAAAGAGATCTGAGCTCATGATGTTTGAGAAATATATCTAGGTTAATCTGTAAATGTGTCATAGGAGACAATGCTTGTTAGCTTCATTATATTTAGCTCGGCATTGTGAAAATGCTCCAGCTCTGTGAAAATGCTCTTTATTATCAACTATATCATTGAGAATGTGCAGGGACCCCGTCACTTCAAATATTCATCATGATTGGTATTGTATATGGAAAAGAATTCACATTGCATTCATAGGATGTTCGGTTGAAATAAAGTGACCCTTAATCAAACTGAGAACAGTACCACTCTCATAAGTATGAAATTGCAGTAGGGTCTCATCTGTCACAGGACAGTACTGATTCCAGGAGTTTTACTGGCCGGTTCATTCCTCTCTCAGATATTTAAAGGGCACTAAGATTATGAAGTCTTTAGCATCAAATGACTGTTATATATGATTTTTTTTTCATCCTTTTACAACTGTCATTTTCAATTCTGTTTTAGATTCCACTTAATTGAGAGTAAAATCTGGACCATGTCTATCACAAGGGACACATTAATTTTAAAATTCTTTAGTAGCAGTTTTTTTTTTTTAGTCACAGTGGTTTTTCTTTTCCATTTCTTTTGCATTAGGGATATGCAAAAAGGCAAGAGTAATATTGAATCTGTCTAACTTTTCTTGAATGAGAGGAGGTTAACACGAACCAACTTATATTAGTTATCTAAACTGCTTACTCTAGACTTATACACATGTAAGTTAAGCTTTATATGATACAGTATGATATTTATATTATTATTCTACTTAGATGTGTGGTTGGAAGTCTTTCTGAAGACATCATAACTTATCAGACACACACACACACACACACAAACACACACACACACACCTATACCTATACCTATACCTATACCTATACCTATACCTATACCTATACCTATA
>JANHMN010000075.1:0-39993 GCA_030674055.1 Rhabdomys pumilio | reverse complement strand
ATATATATATATATATATATATATATATATATATATATATATAGTCAGTGCATACATATATATCCATGCCCATGTTGGGATATGTATGTAAAAGCATTTAAAAAGAAAATATATGAGTTTGTATGTGTGTGTAAACACATTCTTATATAATATTTTATGTTCATATACTCACATAAAATATTTTAGCATGATTGTAATGAAATTTAAAATCATTGAGGTATATAACTTTTAAGTGTAAAAGAGATCAGAATTACTTACACTTATGATTATAACAATGATAGTATTGTTATAATTACATAACAATATAATTACATCTTCTAACAATATAATCAGTGTCTTCACAGATGAAATATTGGATCAAATATCATATATATATATATATATATATATATATATATATATATATACATGTTTGCCATCTAAGAAATTAATTTTATCTTTAGATGAAACTACACTATTTGGAATATATGCATGTCTCCTAAGTGTGCTTGCTAACTGGTTTTTACTTAATATTTCCAAAAGACGTCTACTACATGCCCTTGTAATTTAAGCCTCGACAACAAGTACTGAGTTACTTTAAATATCATCCATTAAGTAGAGCAGATAGATAAAACAGTAATTTGCATGATTATGTAAAACACAGCATACAGCATTGATTTGGAAACAATTGTTGATGAATTCTTCATTCAGGTTAGGCAATATTAAGCAGCATAATTTCCCTCACTGAACTCATTACAATAGATTAGATTTGTAAACCACCTAGTGTTGAATATTAAGAAATGAGAGAATTTGGATTTTCATGCTTGATCATGTTCAACTATGAAAATGTGTTTACTTTCTCCTTGATGAGGCATAATATAAATGTATGAGATCAAAATAGAATGAAGAGTTTGTTTGTTGCTTTTTAAAATTGTAGTCAGAATAGTTCTTTCAGAAAATTAAAGAAAGCATTTTACTGTCCACTGATCATTCTACATTGAATCTTAAAATGATATGAATATACATAAATACTACTCTTACTTTCTGTCAAAAGATTTTTTTTGTTGTTGTTTGTTTTATACTGTTAGAATTAGGGAACATTTTTGGAGTGTGGTGTGGAAACCTAGTGCATTGGGAATTTATGGGAATCTATAAGGATGACCCTGGTGAGCATTCCTAGTAATGTAGTGTATGGAATCTGAGCTATATTTTATAGCCAGGCAAGAATTCTAGTGGTGAGACTGAGTTACATTTGGTTGAGTTGTTGGCAAAGGGGATCCCAAGGAAATTCCAAAACAACCCACACTAATGCTAGGAAAGGAGAGAAGATGGCCCTCTGAAAACTGGGAGTGGGTGTCTATTGCTGAGAATAACTTCAACTCAGTTCATTGATTTGAGCTCAATGTGCTCCTTAGAGGTAGAGCTGATGTGGACTGGGGATCTTTACCCCTACGTTTTAGTCTTTTTGACATACATGGGAAGAGAAAATCTAACCTGGAAGTTGCCATTAGGTACTTCTTCTTAGAGACTGGGAAAACCTGACAAAGATGAGGAGGAAAGACTATAGGAGTTAGAGGGGATGGAGGATACAGGTAGAAAAATTGTCCACTGAAACAACTAAACAGAGCCTCCATGGGCTTACAGAGACAGAAGCAGTGAGCATAGGGCCTGTATTGGTCTTCACCAGATCCTCTGTTTTTAAATTATGAATGTAAATTTGTTGGTTTTGTGGGACACCTAATAGTGGGGGCGAGGGTGCCTCAGAATCTTTTGCCTGCTCTTGAGACTCTTTTTCTCTTATTGGGTTGTCTTGTACAATCTTGATATGGATGCTTTTGCCTTGTCTTATTGTATCTAGTTTCATACTGCTTCACTGCTGTCTTTTGGTGGCCTTCACTTTTCTAAAGATGAAATGGAGGGGGGAGTAGACTTGCAGAAGATGGGAGGTGGGAAAAAGCTGGGAAGAATGAAAGGAAGAGAAACTGTGGTTGGGACATACTTTATTAAAGGAGAATCTATTATAATAATTATTAATAAAAAGAAAAGTAAAAGGCAATCTCCTATGTGACAGATCCCACGTTCATAATGGGAGGGAAATTCAAGCTCCAGGATACTCATTAAATAAGGTTTGGATCAGTAAGATGGGAATTTGAGATAGGAAGACACTCTGCTAGACAAGTGGAAAGATTTAAACTCTCTGGAGTGCCAGCCAATGGGAACAAGAGGGTAGGAAGTTTTCATGACCAGGAGCTTGACAAAACACTACTTTATTTAAATTAGGACAGCAACCATTTTTTAATTTTCTCAAAGCTGTTGTCCATAATTTCTCCATAATAAAAAAATAAAAACTGTTTACCCTTCAAAAGAATTTTTTTTATCACCTATAACTATGTCTTCCTCATCTATCTTTCTTTCTATCGTGTGTGTGTGTGTGTTTCTGAGAGTATCTGCACACTAACAACTCAAACATGTGCATGGGCTTCAGAATACATCTTGTGGCAGTCCATTCTTTCCTTATGCTCTGTGAGTTCGGCTGATTGAAATCACGTTGTAAAGTTTAGTAACCAGTGTCTTATTTGAAGAATATCTTGTGGACAGTCTTTTATGTATTTATTTGTAATGCTCGCAACACATTTAAAGGTATACCTATGTGTACATACATTGGGAAGTGCCCTCAAAGCCTAGACATGATGTTCAACTCAGCAATAAATAAATAAATAAATAAATAAATAAATAAATAAAATCTCGGTATTTAGAATTTTTATTAGTTCTTTACAATAAATAAATTCATGTATGTGCTGAGACTTGCATTAGTTTATATGGCTTCAAAAAAAGGTATAAATGTCATGAAACTACTACGTCAGAAACAGTGATGAACACTTTAGTTTTATTTCACAGTGTCAAATTTGTTGCATAATAATAAATTTCCCTGCTATTCTTTCAGAGTTGGATATTGGCTGATAATGCATTTTTTATTCCAATCTTAACTACTAACATTAACTCCCAGATCTCACATTATATATTAAAAAGTAATTAATTGTTTGCATGTATGTATGTATGCATATACATGTAACTTATAAGTTATATATATCTTCACTCCACAGTGGGTATAGTAGAGTTAAACAGGCCCTGGAAATGTTTTAGTAGTTAAAAACAGAAGAGTAAGGAGAGTAAGGTAGACTGAAATACAGATGCAATCTGTATAGAAGGTTTGATAATAAACCCTATTAGAAACCCCCAGAAGATTCCATAGCTGAACCATGTATCACATAAGGTCAAGTTTCAGCAATATTGATACCATTGAGGAAAGATTTAAGGTGAGACCCAGATGTACAAAAGACTATGAAAGTGGAGAACATCTGGGGAAGGCTTTACATTATTAGAAATTGAGTTAAGACATAGACCTTGGAGTCAGTCATAATTTCTCTACTTGTGGTTAGGACAGTTGCACATGCATGTGCTTGTCAAACACACACACACACAGACACACACACAGACACACACGCACACACACATGCACACACACACACACACACAAGATTGTGGGAGTGCCTCATTCTCATAATGCTATGGGTCCTTTATTTAGAAGCTGTGTGTGTTCTTTCTCTGCTGGTATGCTAACTAATTCTTGGATCTAGTTTTCTGAAATGCTTTTAGTATTCTAAACTTATTTGATCCCAGTCTGATTGTATGAGTTTATAAGATTGAAGTCTTCTTGCTTTTAAAAATGAGTAAATTTTCAGTTTGTGCCTCACAGGGTGTGCTGGTTAAGTGTTGTTTTAGATACAGAACAAGGTGATTCTGTCTGTGTGTTTGCACTAAGAACAATGTCTTCTGCTGCTTGTAAAATGGCATTTCTCCCACAGCTTGAAAGACTGATCAATTACAGTTTTTCGTAATATGCAGTGTCTAGACTAGACTCCTCTTAGCAGTATATTTTATCTTCAGTGTTTAACCACTACAAAGTCATTTTCTCTAAAATTCTGAATGCCCTTTTATTTTGCTAAATGAGATAATCAAAGCATATGCTACAAAACTTTCATAATATGATTGGACTAGCACTTAGAAAATAATTCAGACATAAAAATTCTTATCAATATATTCTACTTATACAAACAAGGTTTATTATGACATCTTAATACATGTATAAAGAATACTTTTAGCCTATTTACTTTCTGCTGCTAAATTCTGCTGCAACTTCCTCCTGGCTTTCTTCCTAATAGCTAATAAGCTCTCTCTTACTTTAAGGCTTGCAAATTTTAACTGGAACATTATTTTTCAATGTAAGTTGATGAAAATAGAAACTGGTCTATTAGTTTGTGTGGTGCTGCAAAAAAAATGACAAAGCAAATTTTCAAACAGAGCAAAAAGTTTAGTAAGGTAAAAAGTTAATTAAATGAATCCTAGTGACTAGTTTAAGTCTATTATATGCTAAGAAACAAAGGAAAAGACAAAAGTTACATAAGAATTGAGGTCTTAAGAAAACACAGGTCATTTAAATAATTCATTGTGGCAGGTATGATATCAGTGTTCATGAAACACAGAAGTTTTATAAACTAATGATATAGCCTTAAAGAGAATGGATCTATATACACATGAATTCTTCAAAAAACTACAAATATTTTCAAAAAGTAAAAAGCCAAAAAACACTACCAAATCTATTCCACAAATCCAGCATCTTGACAATGAATTGCAAGATACTAATTGCAGAATGAGTATAATTTTGGGGATCATTCTTACATTATAAGTCTCGTAGTGTAATTAGAATGGAAGATCCTGGTGAAGTGAGGCATATCAGCCAAGTTCTGTGTCTCATAATGCTATACAAGTTTCTGTAAGTCTTTTCTGCTGATTGATGTTAAAAACATTCTCACCTCCTTTCTCTTTTGGCCTCCCTCCATCTCTCCCTTTCCCCCTCCCTTCCTCCCTTCTTCCTTCCCTCCATCTACCTCTTTCCCTCTCTCTCGCTCCCTCTCTCTCTGTTTGTCATTCTGTCTATCTCTCTTTTGTAAACAAATATTATTTCTATGTCCCCATTAACCAAGTATAGCAAATTTGTCATTACACATGACTAAATTAGGATTACTGACATTTGTGTCATTTCTCTTGGTTTGCATAAAAACATCCACTAAGCCACTATTCCTGTTTAAGATGTTACACAATAAAATGCAATAAACATTTCAAGTTCAAAAGATGTCATCAAGATTTAATCACTGGGGTTACTCTTGTAAATTTTTTAGAAAAATCTCCTATAATGTTAAAGATAAAACTTCTTCTTTATAGATAGGCTTATGGTTTTCTTTTTGTATCAGTCCTTATCTGGTGTTGGTGTCAGAGTGATACTGGCTTTGTGGAATAAATTTGGTAGTGTTTTTTGGCTTTTTACTTTGTGAAAATATTTGTGATAGTTCTTTGAAGGTATCCTAGGGTCTGTCTGTAAATCTGTCTGGACTTCTTGTTAGAGATCTTAAATTCCTGTTTCAGTCTTGTTAATTGTTCTGAGTCTGTTAACATTGTTTGTCTCCTGATTTAAAATGAGAAGGTCACAACTGTGTAGGAATTTATGCAATATCAATTTTTGAATAAAAATTTCAGACTGTTTCCTAAAGAGACTCTGGATTCCACTGAACTCTGTTCATAGCTTTCTCTATTTCACCTCTAATTTTATGACTTTATGCTTTCTATCTCTTCATTTTTGTTAATGTGTCTAGAGTTTTGTCAATGATGTCTATTCTTTCCAAGAACTCTTTGAATGATTCTAAGCACTGTGTTTTAAATCTTCATTTAACTACAACCTTTCTTAACATTATTTATTTCATTTATTACTTTTGTGTTTTAATTCTTCTTGTTTTTTTCTTTCAGAATTTGAGATGAATCAATAGGATATTTATTTATGTGTTTGTTTATTTATTTATTTATTTATTTATTTATTTTTACCGTAAATGCAACAGGTCCCCAGACCTAGTGGCACTCAAGCCCTATTATAGATAACAGAAATATTATTCAGGGCATGAAACTTCCAATGTTTGGATTTAAAAAAAAAAAACAAAGTGACCCTATTTACATCTCAGCATTGGTGAATTGAGGACATTTATATTTCACATGATAGCCTCCACACTGATAAAACATGATTATGAATAGAATTTTGAAGCTGTTCCCAGAGTTTTCCATATGAAGCTGAATGGAATAGGAGACAGAATATGCCATCAAGTAGCACTCAACAGTAAATCATCTGACAAAGTCAATAGCTTAAGGAAATGTGTCACTATAACAAGATCTCACTCAGCATCTCTTGGCCCTGGATACCAGACCTCCAGGCCTTGAAATGTAGAACCCTAACTAGCAACAACAGCCTCTTGATTCTTAAACATTTTAGCTGAAAATATTGGCTTCCCAAATAGCTCCAAGAGCGTCATATTGGGAATGAGTCCAGGAACTCTAGTTGAATGTAACCTGTCAGGAGATTTCTCAGCTAGGGTAATTCCCTAAACAAATACTCTAATCAGTCTCCACTGATATATCTGTATCCACCTGTCTGTTTGTGTTATTGGTTCTGACTCACAGGAGAAATAATGTGTCACTGTTCAGTGCCTTAGGTTTCATACTGTGAACTAGAGATTAACACTCATCCTGGTTCTTTTTCAAAAAAATAAAATACAGTGACATACACAAAATTTAAACAAATAAAGTTAACTATTCATCATTCTTAACAAATATGCCAAACCATGATTGTTCATTGTGGTTTTGCCCGGTGGATGTCTAGGGTGTGGGCATACCACTGGGAAGATGAAATATGGAGAAGCTAGACTGCATTTACCCTACGCCCATTGTCAAGGTGCTGGGCTTATGGGAAATGCAGATTCACATCTTGGAGGGTGGGAAAATGCAGCCTAACATGTGCAATGTTGAAGCTAGGGTTACCTAACTCCCAGTCATCAAATTACCTTTGGAAACTGTGCAGGGGGACCACCGACCTGCAATGAGGAGCCTGGAGCCAGGGCATTCTAAACTCCTGGACATCCAGAAACAGCTGGGAGTTGGGAACACAGTTGGGTATACAGGTTGAGAAGCCTGGGGCCAGTGATATGTGGAACTCCGGCTTAGCTCATCAGGAACGTTTTGTAGCTTAGCCAGGATTGTCTGGGAGCTAGGAGAAGCCTTCTGCAGGAGATGTAGGCAGCATGGCTCTGTAGGGGAAGGTTTATCTCCATGCTTTCTATGATGGTTCTTGATGAGAGAGAGAGTCCATTTTTTCAAACTGATTGATCGTTCATTTTTATTGATTGTTCATTGTGGGAAAGAGGTGAATGCTACCTCCTCAAGGTGGACCAGAAATTAAACACCTTGTACTGGAAGGAATTTTCAGGAAAGAAAGCTTATTGGCTAGTTCTCAAGGCCCCTAGGTACTTCATTAGCATCGAGAACTTTGTTCTGATCTACCTTACCATAGGTCATGTTCCTATGTAGAGAGTGTGGTTATGTGACAGGTGCCTGGTTGAAACCTCTATGGGTTTCAGGCCTCCCAACGCGCTTAAATTTACTACGTTTTTTGGCACAGTCAACTGCCCTACAGGTCATGGTTATTTGGGAATGTGAGACGTTCACTGTTTTCTCCATTATAGGTCATCAAATATGAGGCTGGCTGCAAAACTCACTTTAAAGGGTGTTTTCATTGCTGTCTCTCACCTAAGTTCTTAGAACTAATACCATGCATTTTAGATATGCATAATTAAAACTTTAGCATAAGAACAAGGGTACATGCAATAGTTTGTTAGAAATACCTTCTCTAAGCACATTCTCTTGTATAAACCCTTACAAATCTGCAGGCTTCGAAAGCATGCAGAAACTTGTAAGCAGACTTTAAAAGGCACTTCTATCGGCAAGACTCTCAAATGGATTGTAGTAATCCATTGCAATTTCCATTTTCTTGGAATTCAGTATTATTTCTCTTTTTCTGTAAGACATTAAATTTTATGTTAATTTTCTTAATATCAAGTTTCATATTGTAATCCCGTTTTTGTTTCATAAGAGGATAATGCAATAATACATTTTTCTGAAAATGAAATGGCTTACTTGATATTTGTACATTTCTTAGAAGTGTGATGCTTTGATGTTTCGTCATTTAAACATATTGATTTTTCTAATGATTTCCTGTCATCCCCCATCTCAGTTTCTAAAGCATCCTTTCTTCCATTATGGCTTTCTTTTTTGCAGTGATTAATATGGCCATTTATAAAGATACAGAGAGAAGTTTGCTTCTCGGCAGGCTCATTTTCTGTCAGCATTGAGTGTATTATTAACCTGAGTGTTTTGGAGAGAATTCATTAATAATTTACTCTAAATGTTTGACTAAAATGCTAATAGGTTATGTAGACAAATAAATATTGCATTGAAAACAATAATTAAAGGTAAAAACAGAAAAAAATATAATGAAATAGAACAGAAAACAAATGAAATAATCAGTCTTGCTCTTAATTTGTTAATAAGTCCTTTCTTCAAATTGAAGCAGTATCAGAAACACAAGGAAATATAATTATCTCTAAAGTAATTATTACATTATGTCTTTACCAATACATATTGATTCATGTATGTCATTGGCCTATAGGCATTTATCATGATCTGATAGAATGTAAGTTTCATTCTTGAGATATCAAACATAAAGAGTGGATTGTCTTACTTATTAGTAAGAAGAAGCTTTTACCTAAATATACTGGCTCATGAGTAAGCAACAAAGGTCTGAACATAAAACTGATGTTAAATTCTTGTCAATGATGGAGAAAAGTCCTGCACTCTTTGACTTTCAACACAGTAGGAGATAAATAAGCTTGCAAGTATTTATAAAATTTGCAAGCAATTGAAGTCTTTATTATCTGCAAGTGCTCAGAAACAGCCCTCTGCCTTGAAGTCTGAAAATACCATTAGAGGCCTGCAAGAAAAAGTGAGCAGTTATAACCATATACCCTAAATAGATGATAACCATATCTTGGGAGGCCCTTGAGAAGTTTAAAATACATGCAGAATAATAAATCTATATAGAGCGCTACACAGACTTAACTTCATAAAATGCTATTATGAGAAAAATAATAAGGTCAATTTTATATCATAAACTTCCTGGTCATAGCTCATTTATGTATATATAGGTAGATAAAATGGTGAGTCCAGAAACTGATTATGTCCTCAGGCCTCAGAAACATGCATGGCAAGGAATGTTAGGAATAAAATGTACCAAATGCTCTAGAAGTTTCAAATGCAATTAATGTTGCCAAAAAGAAAAGATAATTGAACTGATATGGGGAATATCTTTAGCTAATACACTCAGAGAATTCAAAGGGTAAATGCATTTAATATCATTTTATGAATAATATGCTTATTTATAAAAACTTCTAAATGTATGAACAAATTAAAGATATTGATAAAATATGAATTTCAGTTCAGGAAAAGAATATATATATATATATATATATATATATATATATACACACATATACAAATAAACAAATAATTTTGTCTGTCATTAGTTTAAAGTGTAATTATGCTAAGTGTAATTATTCTTAACTATGTTAACTTGGAATTCATGATAAATGATTTGGGTATAGATTTTTGTTTACAAATGTGCACATATGAAATAAACCACAGGTACATTCTTTCTATGTAGTATTCTGATGACAGATATATAGTGGTAAATTGGACCTGAACATTACCACCCTCCTGTATGTAAGAGATTCATTAAACTTGAAACAGCCATGACATCTCTAGGATAGTCTCACACTTCTATAAGAAAAAAGATATACCAGAGAGATAATAATTCTTTATTCATAGTGCGATTTTTAAAGAAGATTTTATACTAAGGTTAATTTCTATAAAACAATAAGAAATGCAGGAGTAATAAGATTTAGAATAGATTTTATAAATAGATACCAGTCATTTTCTTGTGGCATTTTAATATGATTGCTTATATAATAAATAATTTTTATATTTTATAATCGGTTTTTATATTTATTATTATTATATTTGTGTTATTTAAAACAATTTGATCATATTCCCCTCCCCCATGTTCTTCCAGATACTCTTCTCTTCTTACTAAACCAACTTTAAATTATTTCTCAAAAGGCCAACAAAAACCCAGTATAACAACAAGAATCCCCCTCTAAAAAAATCAGAGTATAACTACACCAAGAGGAAAAAATAAAACAAAGAAAACCTCCAACATCTATCCAAATAAAAAAAAATAGACAAAAAAAAAAAAAAAAGACTGTGGAATCCATTATATGTTGATCAACTATCCCTGGAATGATTGCTACATCCAGAGTCACTTGTTTCAAAAAACTGGCATTTTTTTCCCCTCCAACTGGTATAAGTGACAGTTTAGTTATTATCATTTACCATAGTGACTAGATTTTTACTCACTCACTCACTTACTCATTCATTCATTCATTCATTATTTTATGTATACATGCATTTGTTCAATAAACAATCATTTTTCAAAAACTATAACAATATAAAATCCAATAAAGTAAAGTATAATTATCACATCGCGGTTCTACAAGACAAACCAAGACATGAAAGAGAGTTCAAGAGAAGGCCCAACAACCAATAACGCACTCATTTGCACACCCACGAATCCCATACAAAACACTATACTGGAAGCCATAATGTATCCTAAGAGGACCTGGTATAGAATATGCTGTTACAGTCTCTGTAAATTCTAATTAATATTGCCTCTGTAGATGTAGAGGGCATTGATTTCTTACAGTCTTCTACGACCCTCTGGTTCTTTCACTCTCTTTTTTACAGAGAGATTCCCTGAGCTCAGAGGGAAAGGACTTGATATAATAATCGCATTTAAAACTGAGTATTTCTAGGTCTCTCACCATCTGTGTAATTCCAGCCTATGTGTCTCTGTAGTTTTTCCTTGCTGCTGCATAAAGCCTCTTTGATGATAGTTGAACAAAGCATTGATCTATGAGTATACCAGAATGTCACTATGAGTCATTTTATCACTACACTTTGGTTGTTGTTGTTTTTAGACCAGTATTACTTGGTTTTACCCTATGTCCTGCTGATATCTTTTCTTAGGTTCTTGTTTCCCCAAGCAGTGTCAGGTGTGGGTTATTGCTCTAGGAGTGGACTTTAAGTCAAATTAATTATCAGTTAGTCACTCTCACAAACTTTGTGCCACCATTGCCTTAAGACATCTTTCAGACAGTACAGCATTGTAGACAAAGAGTTTGAGTCTGGCTTTGTATTTAAATTTTGCTTTTGAGACTATGCAGAGTATTTTCCTGTACCAAAGATGATTGAATCTAAGGCCAGAGACTGCATGTAGTCATGAGCCTAAATATCTCAATTTCAATGAGTCATGTAGGCATTGTCTTTAGTGACGGGGCTTTGGAAACAGTGTAGGCTGTTTGAAGATTTCTGTGGGAACTCTTTGGGCAATAACTCAATTAGTATAATCTAAATGAAGTACAAGAGGCTTTATTTGATGACAAGAAAAGGCCAATTGGTACTCTGTGTCTCCTATTATTTGGTGATTTCATTTATATCACTTTCAAATGTATAGTTATTTTAAGAATTTTCTACTATACTAGGTTTTCATACTACCCATCAAATGCCCCTTTTAAATTTGTGTTCCCAGAGATTCAATTGCTGATAAAGTTTTCATAAAAGCTTGATTTAATTATTCTTGTGAGAAGTTCTGAATTTTGAATTTGACTTTTTAGGTAGAAGTTGAACAAAATATGTTTTGCAATTTTCTATTTTAAACATATTGTCAAATGAATAGTATGCCACTGAAGATTTATTTCAAGAAAACTTTGTTAACTCTCCTAATTATATGTATTATTTTGAAATGACCCATCACAACAAAATGAAAGTTAAGATATATTAAAAGATTAATAACAAGATGGAAATATTGTAAAGCCTTTAGACAAAGTGGCTTTTAGAAAAAAAGACATCTCTGTGATGAAGGAGAAAACATCATCTGCTATCCAAGTCTATTTCAGTCCAAAATCTTACTATGGCAGTTCTTGGGAATTATTGAGCCATGAATAAAGTAAACTAAATGCACTAACTCCCAGTTTGGACATACCAATCTTTGTGCATTCCTTCACTTTAATCAGATGCATTATTTTCTTTTATTGTACCTCAAGTAGCCTATTTGTTTTCTGAAGTTTCCATTTCAGTTTTTCAAAGAATATTATAGTGACACTGCAGAGCAAACTTGTAAATAAAAAAAATAGAGAGACTTGCAGAAAAACATACAGAAAAAATGTGTCTTGATATTGATCAAAAATATATTTACCATTATATGATGAAGTTATGTACTATGCTTATGTACACCCATACATTCCTGGACCCATGTAGTAAATATATCTTAAAATACAATGTATGATAACACAATATATGTTCTCTTTAGATTTGACCCCCCCATGTCTATCTAATCAGTCACATTTTATTTTAGTTTTGGCCTAGTAAACATAAGAGGCAAGAAATAATTTTCCGAAATCCAATGTACCTTGGACAATCATCTTAGTTATTAGAGTTCAAGAGGTATATCAACATTTCTGGATGAGCTTTGGTTAGCAATCCTTGATAGTTTCTATTGATCACTGTAAATAATAACAATGGAACTTAAAATAAAATTTAACCTAATAATTAACCTGTGGTGAATATACTGTACCTATATGCACAAGTATATTTGATATAACGCTATTAAAATATAATGTATAGTTATGGCATAATAAGTACATTTGTAACATCTATATATACATATATACATGTATTCACTTGGATAATAACATCTGTGGTTTTACTGATTATATAAAACTTTACATGAGATAGGAGACTCAGTTACACATTTTAAACTATTCAAATGTGGCAGCAAAAAATAATAATTTTTCATATAAAATAGTTCTATTACTAATAATATCTCAATAAATAGTGACAACACAAGGTTCTCTTCATTTTAAATGGCTTCATTATTAAGTTAGCCACACAACTTATTGTTTTATGGAATGGTGCCTTTAGAAAGAGAAAGAGAAAGGTGAGCTTTTGTTGGGGACCGAGCTAGCCCATGTTTGGGGGCCAAAATATTGCGAACCGCTCTATCAATGTTGGAACCCGAACTGCCAAAAGCCTTGGAGGCTAAGTTGTTAGAGCCCGCACTGCACCAGGCTGTTTCAGTCAGTGGGTAGGGGTTCAACAAGAGAGAGAGACTGAGAATGGACATGAAGAATGGAGACCAGACAGAGTGTGATTCAATTTCGTTTATTCTTCAGTATCTCTTCCTAGTCCAAGTCCCAAGTCTTGAGTTCCTAGTCCCTAGTGCCTCCAAGTTCCAAGTTTCCAGTTCCAAGCTCTAGTCTCGAGTCTCATCCAAATACTCTTCCAAGTACAATTGTTGAATCCTAGTTGCCTGTCTCAAGATTCAAGTACCTACTCCAAGTTCTCTTTCCAAGTCTTGAGTGTCTAATTCTAATTCCAAGTTCTTAGTCCAAGTGACAAGTGCCTAATTCCTTGTTCTTTTGTTTAATAATTTCTTCTGTCTGCCTCTCGCCTTTTATATGTCTCACTTCTAAGCCATGCCTTTAAGTCACACACTTAAGTCTCAGTTCTAAATCACACCTTTAAGTCTCACACACCCAACGGAAAATCCTGGGTATCTAAAAAAGATGTTATCAGAGTGTGCTCAGCTGTTGTAGGCTATTGTAAACAAGTCTCTTATCAGGGTATATGGCTCAAGATGGCTGCAAGGATGATAACCGCCTTCTTTCAGCTCCTCACAAGCTTTCTGTCTCTATCTCTACGTGAAAATGAACTGCTAAGCATTTCTTGATTAGGTATAAAGATTGATCCTCTATGCTTACTTAGGAAACATTGTCTTACTCTGCCTGGTATGAATCAATGAAATTAGTCACATATTTAAATTAGTCACATATTCATAGTTACACATGAAGTATTAACTCATTTTTTAATTTTAAAAGTAATAGTGTTCAGTGTTGTAAGTGTAATAAAAGCAACTAAGTCAACATTTTAGAATAATCTAAGCATAGTAGATATGATGATGAATAAAATTCTTTGGAAAATTTTATCAGTCTTTCTATATTTAGAAATTGGTTCTAGTTTCTGACACAGATAATTACACATTTAAACATACTCTGTGTGTGTATATGTCTGTGTGTATGTGTGCGGGTGTGTGTTTATGTATGTTTAGCACCTAAAAGAGAATTTTTAATACATAACTTTTAAAAATAGATACATTGCTACCACATTTAATAGCATTCAGCAATGAACATATGTGAAAACGCTTAAAAATATTGACTATTCAGAGAGAAAAATAATTTACATTTTCAATATAGATGACAAGTTGGTTTAATCTTTGAGCAACATTTGTATTCTATATATCTTGTAAATTGGATAGGAGAGACAAAGAAAAATAGAGTGATATTTACAAACCCTTAAAAAGGTCATGTTTACTGAGGTCTATTTGTCAAATATTTGTGATTTATTGCAATAATATAGAGTGTGATTTAGCAGTTTCAAAATTGAAAGCTTCTTTGATGTTATGATAACATGAAGAGGTCATATGAGTTACACAGGATCACAAGTCAAGATACTAGATAGTAGCTTGGCTCTCACTCAAGTTCACATTTTTAAGTACTATACAACCTACTGCTATTGCTTAAGTTACCCAGTCATGCTAAGGTCAACCTTCACTATAAAAAACACCCATAAACATGTACTATTAACAAGTCTTTACATTATATTAGAATTCTTTTTTCTTAGTCATAATCAAGGAAATTATATTGCACTGTTCTATATTGAAAAAATAAAATATTTACTCATCAAGTTTAAACAGCTACTGCTTATCCAACTAATCCACTCAGCAGCAATGCAAAATTAACTATAGAGTTGCTAAAGTTGACAAGGAAAAATTTTAAGGCCTTGACCTTACTCAAAGAACTATAGGCATCTAAGGAATGCCAATAGTGGAAAAAATAGGTACCAGAGGATAGACCACTACTCCATTATCAAACACCAAGTGCACATCTCTGAAAACATACATACAAGAAATATTAGAAAAACTAAGCAGTTGTATTTGAGAAACAGAGAGAGAGAGAGAGAGAGAGAGAGAGAGAGAGAGAATGTGTATTTATTTATTCTTTCATGCAATAACAATTGATGATTAAAAAGGGGTCATGAATTTGAAAGAGAGCAAGGTGGGTTTTCAGGGAAAAACATAGAAATGTTGACTTCTTTAAAATTACAAAGTGAATATGTCTTTATATTATTTTAGAGCATAGAGTTATAGGTGCAAAATGAACATGTGGCATTCTGTCTTCTTACACGTACTATATTCATCAAAAGTGGCATGCCATAACCTTTTCTAAGTCTACTGCTTAGAAAGAAAACTGCACTCTCATTTCTACCCAACTCAGCAAGAAGAAATTGTGTAGAGTCACAAACAGCAGCCAGTGCATAAATGTGACATGGGGTGTTTCATTAAGTTCAAGTCTCCAAAATCATTGAGGACACTGAAAATAAAAGTGACAGATTCTATATCTTTGTTTCAACCAAACTGAAGAAATCTGATGGATCATAATCCCTGTTCCCAGTACTATAGAAATTGATTATTAGATGTGTGCTCTTTTGCATTCCCCAGAAAACCCAGTGTTATAACTCTTAAACTATACTATGAATGTTGCTTAATTTTTTTTTTTTTTTTGGTTTTCCTAATCTTCCTCCACTCTCTCAAATAGGGACCATCCATTCAGAAGGCTTTTCCTGCTGAAGCCCTTGTCCTCTGTTGATCTCCAGGGGGCAGAGCTCCAGAGAATAATGATAATTTCTATTTCTGATAGTATTACAAACAAAAGGAAGCTCTAGGACAAGCTCAGATTTCATTTTTACTACTTTATTGGTATGTGCTTGGTGATTAGTCTATACACAGTTGTTCTACGGTGCTTAACAACGTTTAGTCTATGCATGTAATTTGTACTTTACAGATAGACAACATCTATTGGATTGTACGTGATGGCGCGGAGAAGAGATAAAATTCACTCATTAATTTGAATGTATTCATGATGATGTATTCAAATAACTATCATGAGTTTAACCTTTGACTATGTTACTAAAGCAGCTATCAGCTGCTTAAGATTTAATACCTGACAATAACTATTTCCATTTATTTATGTTTCATAATTCTTTTGTGTTTGAAGAACTTAAATATCTTTACTCTCAAAACATCACCGACGAAAAATTAGATGAAACACATCTATTATGTTAAATATACAAACTACTAAGAAGATAATAGAAAATTTTGCATTTAAATACCTAAAATTTTTAAAGGAAATCAATGAAGGTACATAAAACATGGAATTCAAAGCACTTGAAAACTTTAATGTGCTTGTCCTATACCCATGCATTTGATGCTTAATATATTATTAAACACAGCCTCAGGCAAAAGTTCTGTTCCAGAGATTGGAAAGATCAGTTCATGGACCGAAAAACACAGTGCATAATTGACCTCTGTGAGTCCATATGCTCAATCACAACTGATACAGCACTTCAAAATGTGATATTTCATAAGCAACTGTGTAACAAAATCTGTTTCTAAGTGCCATAAAGAAAAGCCTTATATTGGGCATAATGGCAAAGGCCTAAACTGTATTATTATCCAGTCATTATTCTGAGACCTTTAGTCTGGTCTCAATGCTAGGTTTTTAATGTATACTGAAAGAGTGAGCAAGATTAAGTTGAATACATTTAGTATTGTGCATAGAATTCGCTTACTGTATCTTTGTAAATATTCAAAATAATTGTAATGTATAAATTGCTGTAGTTTATAGTTCAAGTACAGAAAAAAATAAAACCAGGAGAACCAAGAAATTGAGGATGTTGCCAAGAATCTGAAATTAGTTCCAATTATTAAGGAAACTCAAATTGGTCCTCCATTATCCAATAGTTGACTTCTTTCAATAATGGTTATTTAGTTTAACTCTTTACTTTTTTGCTTTACTTAATTGCTTTACTTTTTTTTTTTTTTTGCTTTATTGTTCCCCTCTTGGTCACACCTTCCCACAATCCTTCCCCTACCTCCCACTACCCTTCTCCTCTAAGTGGGTAGGCTCCACCTGAGGATCTCCAAACCGTATTACTTTAAGTCTCTGTGAGGAGAGGCTAGGCACTTGCTCTCCCGTTGAGATCAGACAAGGCAGCCCAGCTAGTAGAGCATTTCCAATGGATAGGCAGCATCTTTTGGGATAGCCCCCCGCCCCCGCCCCAACCCTTCCGTTATAGTCCTTTGGGACCCACGTGAAAACCAAGCTGCGTATCTGCTACATTTGTGACAGGAGGCCTAGGTCCAGCCTCTGAATGTTCTTTGGTTGGTGGTACAGACTCTGAGAGCCCCAAAGATCCAGGTGAGTTTACTCTATTGGTCTTCCTGTGGAGTTCCTATTCTCTTCAGGACCTTGCAATACTTCCTCCTATTATTCCATAAAATTCCCCAAGCTACAATCACTGTTGGGTTGTGGGTGTCTATATATGTCAGATACAGATGCTGGGTGGAGTTTCTTAGAGGACAATATGCTCCTACCTGAAAGAATAACAGAGTATCAATAGCAATGTCAGACAATGTTGTTTTAGAATACAGAAGGTTCAATTTATCAAGACAAAATGAACATGGCAACATATTTAGAAGCTCTTTTTCTCAGAATATTTTATCACAGGGTTTTAATTTTAATTTTACAGGTTCTTGGTGTGTGTGTGTGTGTGTGTGTGTGTGTGTGTGTGTGTTTGTTGATTTGATTGTTACTATTCTTTAGATACCTGTTTTGTTTTTGTCATTTGTTTTTTCAGAAATAGAAAGAGAATGATTTTGAATGGGAGAGTAGGTAGGACGGTCTTAGAGAAGGAAATTATTATCAGAATATATTGTACAAAAATATATTTTCAATAATAGATAAATTGACAAAATAAAAAAGAATCACACATAAGAAGGCTAAAATAATCTTTACTGGATTTCAGTGCATTCAAAAGGTCATGGTTGTTATTTGCCAGCTGTCTTCTTGTTCTGTTATGAAACAGAGCTCTGTAACATAGCAATAATGTTTTCAGCTAGCAATACTACCTTAAGAAGACAACAAATCCAGCACAATTTGGGGGTAGGGAAGTAGTGAGCAATATTTCAATATATGCAATCTTCAAAAACAACCTATGGGCTGACAAAATAGTTTACTGGTTAAGACTGCCTACTAATCTGCCAGATGCTGTAAATTCCTCTTTCAGGACCTTGTTGGGCATTTCAAATAAACCTGTAACTCTTAATCCAGGGAATCTGATGCCCTCTTTGTTTTCTGCAGGCACTTGCATTCACTTACACATATGCCCACACAGAAAAATACATGTATGCATAATTAAATATGATAAAGAATAAATTTTTTAAAAGACCTTTTGATTGTCATGTTCTCATAGTCACCTGTTAACATAGCAATACATTCAGTCAGCAAGAGATTAACAAGAGGATTACTGCTTGCCAATGCGTATAGCATTGAGTGAATGTACCATGTTTTCGAAGGTAAGACAAATTCTCCTAAGAAGCAAAGATCCAGCTCTTTTCCCTTCAAACAATATTGAAGTTATTATTATTACTATTATTATTATTATTATTATTGGTATTATTTAAACAAAATGGATAGATAGATGGATGGAGATTATAGATAAGTTAAGAGGTGATAGGGAAATGTTCTGTTGCTTTTGCTTAATATTAAATTCAAAGTTATTTTATATAGAGTTTAACCTTAGCACATATTTTCATAAGTGTTAGAAATATTGTTGAAATGTATGAAGTACAATATATTTTTATAATGTTCAAGTATAGATTTAAAACTATCTCAATCACACAGAGTCCCACTGCATTTGTTCAGATATAAAGTGTATCTAATACATGTTTTTATTTGTTAATTAACTTTTTATTATTTCTTCATGAATTTCACATCATGTACCCATTTAACTTCTAAAACTTCTTAACTTCTAAATCCCACTTAACTTCTCCTCCTCTTATACTTGCCCTCCATTCTTTCTGTTCAAATGGGAGAACCAAAATTAAATTCACAGACCTTATATAAAAATCAAGTGTGGCTGAAGCCTACGGTGGCAATGTTAGACATGCAGGGGAGTGTCCGGATTTTTTCTGGAAAGAGAGGAGGAGAATATAGGGCTTCAATGTCAAGTTAGATGCCGTCTCATGCAACATAATATGTCAATAACAACAGTTAGAGCTTCTGTCAACTCCTAGCTTTCACATGCACCTATACAAAAAAATGCACTAAAACACACACACACACACACACACACACACACACACACACACACACACAGAGGCACATAAACATGAAAGCAGACGCCAATCAAAAAGTATGTTAAATATTTCTAGAAAGTCTAGATGAAAATAAATGTGGAAATAAATATGGTTTTGGTGTATAAGTGAAAAGTTACATCCTTCAAAAATAATGCGGGATATTTCTCTGTATATTTTCCTTAGAATTTCTCTATAAAAGATTATTTCGTCTGCAAATCAAAATAATCACATTATTACTTTTCAATTTAAAAAATGTGTTTACGCTCTGTACTAATTGTCCAATTCTAAAAATATCAACAAATTGTTTATTATAATTGACAAGATAAATGACAAGAGAAGACATCTTTGTGTTGTTTCTGACTTAGAGAATAATATTTTCTCTCTTTTACCATGACATGGCTGAATTTATACTTAATAGCATTGTCAAGGAGGACATGGGAATGTGTGAACTCAGTGACACATACAGTAGAAATGATGAAAACGCAGAAGCAGAGAGTAGAATAGATAATGCCAAAAGCTGTAGCAAGAGGGATTGCTGAAGACATGTTGGTCAAAGGTTCCAGAACTTGTGGTAGACAAAAAAAAATACTGGAGTGCTGACATCAATAACCACACCCTGCTCACATGAATATTTCTAAAATTATAGAATTTAAATATTATATTTTCAAACAAAATTGCATCAGAATAATATGTTATGAATATTAAATGGAATATTCATTAATCAATACAAGAGTTTGTATGTTAGTTGTATACTATGTTCTATACTCTGACTGTATCCAATTTCATCTTATATTATACTTCAATGTGAAAAAATAACATATTTCAGAGTGTAAAAAATAAAATAAAGTATTAATTTCAAGGTCAATATTGTGATTTAGTCAACTATTGTTGAATTGAATGATAAAATTTGTTTTTCTAAATGTCATGAATTTTATTATAATTAGTAGTTTACCTTGGAAATTTTATTCAAAAGATAATTACTTAAAGGCAAACATTATTCTACCTAATAGATGGTAATTATTACCTTTACACTATTTTGTTAGTTCTAAATACACAGTCATTCATGGGACATTAAATCTGTCTTAGATTTATCCAGGCCAAAAACATTTGTACACTCTAACAGTGAAACAATGTTATGATGCATTCTTCTGTATTAACAATGCTGTTTTTTAGCAATGACTCAATGTACATTTGTTTGACTGTTTAATAATTTGCTACTGGAAACAGATGCACAATAGAAAGATAGTGCATATCTCATACTGGCATGGAATATTATTTTCATATTCTTTTCTTAATCTGCATTGCTTCCTAATCCAAGCAAAATAGAAGACAATCTCAGTTAGACAGCTATTCTTTGGAAATATGTTTGTCTAATAGATAAAGTGCCTAGGATGCACATACAAAACTGTGACCTGTATGTTACAAATGTCATTAAAATAAAGGCCTTCTCTGCAATGAAGATCTTTTAATCCAGCATGGCAAGACCAGCCAGGTTGGAGAAAGATTTAAGAGAAAAGTTTATAAAGTTTCAGTAGAAAAAGGGGAATATATTTGTTATGGGCTGAATACTTTGAAAAGCACTTCTTTAAGAGGAAATGTATATCTCTAATTGGTTGCTTATGTTTGTTATTTTGTTTGTAAGACTTTCTAATGTGGCATCTGCTTCACACGTTGTCTTTGAATTCAGCTCTGCCTCAGCCTGGGACTACAGATGCATGTATCACTTCCTCTACAGTTAACTGACTCTTGAACGGAAAAAAATAAAATAATGGTAAAGTTGTGGATAGCTGGTGGATAGCAGAAGCAAAAAAATGAAAAAATTATTCTTGAAGGAAATTTCTAGAAGTCAAGTAGTAAGACCATAACATTGGAGAAAGGAAGGGTTGGGAGATATGATGAGGATATATGTTAAGTCCATGCAATCTTAGCCCTTTATTTTTCTGCTGACACTGAAAAAAAATTTGATCAGGATAAGATGGTGTGACATAATTTTTCAAGGTTTCTCCAAGATACAAACCACATTCTTAAGAATTAGATGCAATAAATGAAGATTTCTTTAAGTATTAAAATAATCAATGTAGGCACAGGCAAGACAAAGTATATAAACACAGTATACAAGAGATTGGATCTAATAATAAAGTGAGTGGGAGATCGTGGAGATGCCCAGAGACAACATATAACTTACGTTATATTGGTAATTGTCATGTGCTATTTCAGCTTGTTGAAAGTAGATTCATGTTTGGAGTGTGGAAGACATCACAATCTCTGGCATACATATTTCAAAAAGTTCTTCAAAATTCTTATCTGGACCATCTTATGCTGGTCAGTAATTTTTTTCAGTTTTCAGTAGAAAGGTTAAGGGTAAAGATTGCATGGACTCACCATATATTTCTAAAATTTCTTCTGACCCTTCCTTTCTCCCTTATTATGATATTACCCCTTAACTCTGTGAGAAAGAGAAAAGAAATCAGCAAAAAACGAACAAAACAAAACAAACAGACTATAAACTATTTCCAACAGAAATTACTATTGTGTATTCTGCAACATAAAAATATCTGGAGCAGGAACAGGGAACAGAAATTTTAGTTAGAGGAATCTCATCCATTAAGAGAAAGTTCATTTGGGAGTCTGAGCTAATTGCTTCAGTTTCTCTAGTTAGCTTCTGGTGAATGATTATAAATATCTCAGTTGATGATATAATCTCTCTATTCCTTGCTATTTGTTTTTTAATTTGGAAGCCTTACACATGGGGACACTATGCTCCCTGCCATGCATATTTCTTCCACTTTTATTTTTTGTCACAAGGTCTTACTGTGTAGCCCTGTTAGACTGTAACTCACTATGTAGACCAGACAAAGCTGGGCTTTACCTCACACAAATCCATCCGTGTTAATCCTAAATGCTAGGATTAAAGGCATGTGCCCCATGATTACTCAACTGCCGTGAGTTCTTGATGACTCCAGCTGGCTGCTCCAATATGAATTTGTCAGTCAATTTCTGCTTGCCTTTTGCATACTCCTGATTTGATGTTGTTACCTTTCATTTATTCTTTGCTCTCTCAGTTGAGTTACTCCAGCCATTTCTGCTAGATATTGTGAACATCTAAATTGATCATAATTTCCTATCTGTCTGCTAAAATCTATTTATCTTTATACTTTCGTTGATATTAAGTTTATATCAACTAAGTTTATCAGCTAATTAAGTTTATTTGCACACTCATTCAAAAGCACCAGCATGGTATTTCTTTCTTTATTACTGTGAAGAACACTATGTTAGTCAGAATCTTGATAGTACCTTCCAAACTTCTCCACTATTCTCTCTACACTATTATTTTACAGCTCTGATACCATGCTTATCCCAAACCTGGCTATACAAAAAAAAAAAAAAAAAACAAAAAATATCAATTTTTTTTCTGTTCCTCCAACACAGCAGGTTTCCGTGGACCAAAGACCCTTGTATTCATTTCTTTTTACCTGAAAAGCTTTTCCCAAACGAAAACAGAAATCAATTTCAATTCTGCCCAAGTTTTTTAAAGGAGGCTAACATAAATTATATGATATGTTTTTTCTAACCCTATACTTCTTATACAGAATATTGATCTCAATCCCATTGCTTACTGTACTCATTTCTATACATACAACTGATTAATTACACTTACCAATGAAGAGTTAAATTCCTTCATTTTAAGATTTCCAGAATCTTCGTAGATTTTTTTTTCTTCTGAGCTAGACTAAATGCTTACAGGATCTATAATATAGATGATTCAATAGATATTATTAGTTGGAATAGTGAGGAAAAACACAAACTATATTAACAAAACGCTAGATTAGAGAATAGTGCAAAGCACAGTTATTAGACCCAATTAATTTATCAATGCCAGTTAGATTAACAGAAAACGTTACTTTTCATTTGGCCTTCCAATTATGTAATACAGGTGGTACATAAACATCAATTTGCTATGTATCAGTCCTCGAATCTGAGCATTCCTTGCATACTTTTTTTACTTTATTGTGCTGGGAATCAAATATACAGTATATTATGGGCGTAACAGGTTTTAAATCACAAAGATGATTTAAGTTCTAGGTTTCCATGTATCTTTTAGAATCCTACAATAAAATGTCTCAGGCATAGCTATTATTTTTAATGCATACCTGTTAATTTACAAACCAAATTAATAATTTAACCTTAAACATCAAAGAATAACCTTTTAATACATTTTATAATGTCATGGCCAAAGGCAGACTGCTACTGCTTAACACTAACTTCTTATAGAAAATAAATGGAATTACAGACCAACACTTACAATTATCAATGTACCTACTGCCTGATCATTGAAGCAGCATTATACATTTTTTAAATATCTGTGTAGTTCAGCAATATAATTCATTAAAAAAGGATTTTAAAACACTTGGCATCTATTTCCTCATGACATCGTGCATTGCATGTAGCTGTTATGATACACAAAACTGTTAAATACTTGTATACAAGCAGCTGCCTGTAAGAGATGAGGTGAGTATTTATGCAGGCTTTATGGAGGGAGTCATCCTACTTAAAGTAAATGAAGTTTCTGCTTTCAAGACTCTCACACATAAATATCTACCCCCAAATTTACAAAATTATATTCCAGGTCCCAAACACACATTTCTTAGAGGTCATGGTTGAGGGTCCCTGGACATGCTTAGGTGATTTGAGACTGTTTACGAGGTAGCACCTTGAGTCTGGAAATGTCCCATTGGCCTTTGAGGCACACTGTGTGTGCAAATAGAATTTCTGTTAAAGTGTCAACAGCAAACTGCAGCAAGAGATTTTTGCAAATTTGTTTCTAAAGTGACAGCTTAAATATGTCGCCACATGGGTGTTTCTGATTTTGAATTTCTGAGCACTCAGAAGGACAATGCACAGTGAATCAAGCAACCAGCCTGCAGTTGGGAAGGAACACCAGGAAATGCCAAAGGCAGGTTTCAGGCTGATGTTTTTGGAAATCAGGGATATAACCAGGGATGTTAAATCCATGTGTCAATGACAATTCAGAGGTTTCTTTGGTGCACTGGTTTTGTGATTAGGGGAGGAAAAACAGAGTGAGAGTCCCTAGTGGTACTCAGTTGGTGTGTGTGTGTGTGTGTGTGTGTGTGTGTGTGTGTGTGTGTGTACCATGTCCCCATGCTCTCAAGTATGATTACTGGTTTGTGAGTACAGTTCTTCTCATAAAACTCACCCTGAGTTCTTGGCTACAGCAAATCCCCAAGGAGAGGTATAGTAACATGTTCTCATTGGTCTTCCCTCTACTGAAAGCAGACTTTGACTTCTTACCAGGGAATACTAAATTGAAATAACATTAAGCAGTAGACAGATGCAAGAGTCTAATCCACAGGACAGTTCCAAATAGGGACAGATGGGGCTTTTGCTAACTTGTAGGAATGGCTCACAGGTGGGTATTAGGGACTATTGAGAAAGTGTGGGCTGATGAAGTGTTGACAATTTTAGGTATCTGTGCATTTCCACATCACCAGTCAGGCTTGCAAAGTTACTCAAGTGACCAGCTTGTTTGCTTTATAGTATGATTAAATGGATATAAACATCCACTCAAAAAAACATTTATAGCATCCAGTCCTTAATGCCAATACACATAATATACATAGTTATAGAAACAGACAAAGAAAAATCTGAATGTCACCACATAATATTTCTTTTAGGTTTACATTAAATGAAATAAAAATGGATATCCTTAGCTGACAAAATGACGGAAAAATTCCCCTTGAGCTAGTGGCTGTGAAATGCAATGTGAACAAGAGGACTCATGGGTAAAAATAGTTGATTTTCCAGGTAAAAATGGAAAAACAAGGCACCTTTAAGACAACTTCCAAACACAAATGCTCATGTAAAATCCAACACTTCCCTTACAGCAGTAAGGGTTAGTATTTTAGAAAATTCCATCTGCAATCCATGGCTACTCGCTTCTTTTTGTGCTTGACACTTTTGTGCTAGTCTTTTAAAAATATATACTCTGTCATAATTTGACTTTGAATTTCCAATGTATGCATTCAATCACAAACTATATAAGAAAATTATATTATACATATATGTATAAATGATAACAGATACACGTACATATTACTGTTATAGTTAATGTTCTAGTATAGTGAAGAGACACCATGACCTCATAAATTAGAAAAGATCATTTACTTGTAGACTTGCCCACAGTTTCAAAGGATGAGTCCATGATTATCATGCCAGGAAGCATGAGACAGTCAAGCATTGCATTCGAGTCATAGGTGAGTGCTCATATCAGATCTGAAAGTTGCAGGCAGAAAGATCTAGATATTGAAACCGTACAGGTCACCACCTCAAAATCCTTTCTAAATATTCCACCTCTTTCAAGAAAATACACTCAAATATGTGAACTCAAAAAGGATGCCATCCTTATCAAAACACAAGTATCTTTTTTAATAACATGTTTTTCTAAATGTTGATTAGATGACCAGATTCCTCGATTGCCTTGGATCCATATTAACTAAGGTAATAGATAGTTGATTCTTTGGGGGAAGGGTGAGAGAGTCATGACTTAAATTTCTTATACTAGAGCATTTTTGGTTCTTTAATAGATTTGGAGAAATATGATACTTATCTCAGATTCTAATGAATTTTTGTGTTTTTCAAGCATAAATTTCACTCAAAAATTCCAGTGAGAATGGGTTAGGTACAATTATATAGTGTCATAATGTTCATTTGTATTTGAAAAAAATATCAATTACTCAAACATATTTAAATATTTTGGTAACTGTTCTCACAACTGTCTTCTTACAACAACTCTAAATGAAGCACAATAGACTGATTTTTTGTTGTTGTTAAATAAGAATAATGAAACCACAAATTAACAACTCATGTCAGACAAATGGTTGTCTATATCAAGCTGTGATATGACAAAAATAATTCATTCTGTGTATCCGTGCTTTGGTATCACAGAGAGATGTTCAATCAGAAACTATATATTGTTCCACAATATCACATTTAAATGGCACTATCAGTATTAATCACGTCTAGGATGAATATGGTTGATGCCGGTGCAAATGTATGCATTGATCCTTAATGTTATACCATTATGTGAAAAATGCCAGTGTGCTTATTCTTACCATTCAGACTGGTGTCCAAGATGTGCTTAAGCTCAGCTGAGTTAATTTTACATTTAATATATTGAGTACAATAGAAACTGCATTTTAGATGAAAACAAATAACTCTAGATATTTCCCAAAAAAGTTAATATATTCTCAGAACTAACCAAAGAGATAGAGTAAGTGAGGTCGTCTTTGAGATAGCACATTAGTATGGAGGGGTCTGAGTAGAAGAAACATGTGGCAAATGATGGATAAATCTTCTCTATAAAAATAATGACAATAATGAAAAATTATATACAACACACTACAATTATTATAAAATTCTGAATATTAACCAATGGTGTGATAATTCAAACATAATTTGATTATATCAAGAAAATGGCTGCATGTTCATGAATATAGAAAATTTTGTGTTATTTTTAATTGAAACAATGATGCCATTCTTTTCTGAAAATATCTTTGTGAGTCTTCAAAACCAACAGTGATGAAATTACAGTAGCCATAAAAAAAACAAATACCTAGTATCTTAATAACCATATCAATAAGATTACATAAGCTGGGTACTCCTCAAACATCCATTGCCCAGTCAAGAGTCATCTTTCAACCTGCCTGGAAGGTTCAAAAGCAATGCAGAACCTATCTGTATTGAAATGACTTAGAGCATGCTTTTAGTTCAAAGGCTAATATTAAAAGTATTTTTCAAAAATGGTGCCAAGCAATAGCTTAAATTTGTAGATGACATAAGTGGTGATATCTGTGGAAATTAATAAAAGATTTACTGAAAGTCATTAATAAATCTTGAACACATTGTTTGGGGTGGGGAAGAGATGTAAAAGTCAGGGTGTGAGTTGTATTTATCAAAATCTATAGAAATTGGAAGGACCCTTTATGAACTCAGACAGTCATTGAGATGTACTAATTTCTCACCTATGGCTGACCTTAAAACAGATAAATTAAGATTAATAGAATTGTAAGCAGACTATTTAACTCTCTGCCACATTCAAGGCATTTAAAGTATTATATATGCAATCAAAAACTGAACAGTGAATAAAGTGAGCAGAGATTCAATAAGTGGACAAAGAAGAAATATAAACTTCACATAAGTAGTAGAACCCATCTGCAGTGAAGAGTTAATAACTAGAACAATTGGCAGTTGGGTAAGCATATCTGAGTGCTTACCAGCTCTCTATCAATTGATAAAACAACTCAGGTAATAATTTTCAGAGAAGGGACTTTTCCTCCTGGAGAGTTTTGAGGGCTGGAGTCCATATTCTCTTGCCTCCTCTCTAAGTTAACACACCTTCAAATGTGTGAAAGCTCAGTACATCACGAGCTTACAGGAGGTCTATACACTTGGCTGAGAAGCAAGGAGAGAAGTGCCCAGAAGTTACATTCAAGTGTCTATTGCCTATGATCCTGAAACTTGTGCCCACTTTTTCTTATTCCAGCACATCACTGTAACAATACTGTCATATATGAATTCTCAAGGACACTACCCTTTGTTGATGCCTTTTATCCATCTCCTAACAATTATATTTTTAGAAAAGTCTAATAATTAAAATGATCTACTATAAATTAAAGGCTATAATGCATCATACAACTTTGTCTCATTCCCAGAAAGGGTAATGAAATTTATATAGGAAAAGATTTACACCATATAGTCAACCTAAATTGTGCCGAATGAAGACAGAAAATTTTAAATTTGCTCATTTTACAGTGTTATAATTTTCTACTAAGTAATACTTAGATTTGTATAATATCTTGAGAAAATTGGTTCGAAGCTTAAAGAAAATAGTTATCTTTTTTTCTTGAAAGAGATAATCCACTAATATTTGTTTTTAATAACTTTCAGTAATATCTTCAAATCATCTTTACACTTTATATGAGATTTGATTTTGTAAAAGAAAAATAGTACAGCAATAGCCTAGTGAGTCACAGGTAAAAAAAGTTAGATCATAGCACTGTACTAGATGACTAATTAATCTTAAAATACAAAAGCAGCCATTAAAACAAGTAATTTTGAATTTTGTAACCCCCTCTAGGGCTGTAAGATACTTGTAAACTTTGTACTGCTGTAAAAACAAATGGAAATACTTTCTGTGTGCAACATGTATTAAAATTTGCATACACAAATACTGAACATCTGCATAAGCTTTCTACAAACAGCTGCGATATGTTTTGTCTTATGAATGCCTATCATGAAGACAGCATCTCATCTCTAACTTTTCTCTTACCAAAACATGTACTAAGGAGGGAATTCGTTCAAATGCTGGGATATTTTGTTTGTTTCTTGACCCAGATTATAACTTAATGAGTTGTATCCAAATAATAACATGAAAGAATTAAATGAATAAAATTAAATTGAAATATTTGTATGATTAACAGAAAACAGTTTGATATATTAGTTTTAATTACATTGTTTATAAAGTTGCAGAAAATAAGAAAACTTAAGTAAATTAGTGTGCTATTGATTATTAGGGTAAATTATAACATGAGATAATAAATGTCTAGTGCACATTTTTCACAACATTAGGCATTATCTTAAGAGTAATATATAAAAACCTTACCTAGAGAATAATATATAAAAACCTTAACTAAAGCTCAAATGATCGAGAAAGACAGAGCTGATTTTTAAAATTGAAATTGTAAGTGAATACATTAAATTCTAATTTTATTAATGATAGAAAAACATAATATTAAATAATAATATGAATCATTATATGATTTACCTGACAAATATTAAGATGATTCATAGTAGCACCAGACTTCATCCAGGTCTCTATAATCACAATTTGATGATTCTGTCATCAGTTTGTGTATGGCTTTCCATCTGTGCTCTTTCTCTTAAAAGTGGCAAGAAATAATCTCCTTTCCTTACTATGTCTTTTATGATTGTATAGTGTGATAGCTCTTGAGAGTTATATCCTTTAGTAATCATCTAGGCACATTTGAAAACTCCTAATGTCTTCTCTAAAGTTGTTTATCTGAACCACATACTCTTCTACAAGACTGAACAGCTTCCAGAGCAGTAATGTCTATATGATGGTTCCTCTTTCCAGCCTTCTTACACTTGAAGAAATGAAGGTCATCAGCATTCATGCAGAATATCAGCAACAAATAAAAACACAGCAAAGATGGCTGCTGTTCCCATGTTGTCACCCTCATATGACATCTGTTGTTCCACTTGCTTTCATTTCTTACAGGAAGCCACTTGACCAGCACCATAAAAGTATGTAGTATCTGAAATACGGGTCTTCCAAATGCATAGTTGAATGTTTATCTTGGGTATCTAGGAATTCAGAAAGTATTTCAGAATAAGGTGACATGTGCACAGATGATACTCACCACCTCTTCTATAACAGACCTTATAGAGAGAACTACATCATCAGGAAAGTAATGTATGATGATTACACAGAGCTGGAGTGAAGATGATACAGAGGAGACATCAAGGATAAGCTGTTCCAGTCTTCAGATGAGTGATGATGAGTTATCAGAAGCAAGATTTGACAGGCAGTGTTTTAAGTTCCAACAGAATTGAAGACACCATGCTACTATTACAGGTCTGTGTGTCAAAACTACACATTTCAAATGTTCACTCTATCTGAGGAGAAAAAAAAACAACGACTGATTGTCAGCATTTCATGGTTTTAGACAATGAAAAAATATATGCATCTTCCTATGTTATTTGTAAAGGTGAAGTTAAAATTTATAAAAACTGCATAATAATTTAAAACCGATAGAAAAATAAAATTAAAAATCTCAAAACTCAAAAAGAAAATATATAAAACCTAATCCATATAAAGCATCTAAATGTTTTGAGAGAAGTTGAAACGCTGACAATGAAGATCATGATGATGATGATGATGATGGTGGTGGTGGTGATGATGATGATGATGATGAAGTAGAAAATGAGGACAAAAAGAGATGGTAGATATATGATATATGATATATGATAGATAGATAGATAGATAGATAGATAGATAGATAGATAGATAGAGTAGATAGATGATAGATAGATAGATAAGTAGATAGATGATAGATAGATAGATAGATAGATAGATAGATAGATAGATGATAGATAATAGATATATGATAAATGTGATGTACTATAAGAAGGAACTTATTAGATGTTTAACCCTCTCATTTATAGAAGTTAAAGTGTCAGAGAATAGGCCAAACTCAAACTGGAGCATCCTGGGATATTTATTATTTTGATTAGTGTAGTTAGGAAAGCCACAATCATGATTAAGCTTTTAAAAAAAAGTTTTAAGGTAAAAATTTAGATAATTTATTCCTTAGGATGTGATATGAATTTTATAAATTTTCTGAGTATTATTATGATTTTTATGATATAAAAAGACATTTTAAAGTTTTATTAGTGTCCAAAACTATGTGTTTGGGTGAGTTACTACTTTTTCTAGAAGAAACTCTGTCTGTTGCAAGTACATGTTTCCTTGACAGTAATGAAAAAATAGGTCATAAATTTGATAGAGGGAAAGTATAACTGAAGGTTTAGATAAAGAAAAGGAAAAAGAATATGGTATAATTATACTATAAACTCCAGAATAATAAAAATAATTAAATAACATTAGAAGTAGGTTTATATTGTATATTTTTACTTATACTATTTTTTAAATGTTCAAAGTCACAATGTATACACAGAATATAATAAGACATTCATTAATGTCTACCTTTGAACTGTCTGTAACTTAATTGAAACTTATTTGCATTTAATAACTTTTTTGTAAACAAGAAACTTTAGATCTATTATATTTTTTATTGGATATTTTATTTACATTTCAGATGCCAATCCCTTTCCCCATTTCCACTCCCTAGAAAACCCCTATCCCATGCCCCCCCCCCTTTCCATTTGGCTTTTATACAATTTTTTTTAAATGTTAATCAAAGGCTTCATAAGTATGGTAATGCTCAGTCAGAAGTGTAACCTAATACCCAACCTAGCTATGTAAGCTATCTTTGACTGGTGGAGACACATGAACTTCTGCCTCCATGCCCCCTCTCTCTTTCTCTCTCTTTTTCTCTCTCATTACCTAGCTTCTCATCTACTTCATCTTCTCCTCTTCTTATTCTATCTTTTCCTCTTGGTGTTCCTTCCCCCTTAGCTCCTCCTACATATTACCCTTCCTGTTAAAATAAAGCTTTTCTCTCAGAATACAATTAGAGCATAATTATTCCTATTTGTACCAGTGAGGTACAAGATAGTCTTAATACCCAGTCAATCCTTTTGTTGACTAGCCAGAACCTCTGTCGTCTCTCTCAACTAGAACACTTAGTTTTGAACCTGGCTTTTTCTTGGCTTTATAATGAATGCCAGCTGAAAACCCTCCACTCAGATCTTTTCTCACAAGGTAAATAGCCAGGATTGGCTATGAGTCTATAGGTCTTCAATGCCATCAGAAATCCAGAATTACTAAGTTAACTGAAGTTATGGGAAGCACTAAGCATAGCTTCTAAAACTTAGCCAATTTATAGAGACCACTGAACACTTGGACAGCCCCTGTACTACCGAACATTGGAGCATCAAATCTTCAGCCTTCTGGCCCAAACTCATCTGACAGACTTTAGTGCTGCAGAATTATTAAGGGCTGGTTACTCTGTCTAGGCAGATATAATCAGTCGACTATTCTGCAAGTGTGTCCTTTTCTGAACAGTAATTTGTCTGTAGATGGAGAGAGGCAATTCTTGCCTGCTGGCTGTCTCACCACAACTGGAGTAACTCCAAGGATGCTCAATTTCTTCTTAGAATCCAAGACAGGAAGCTGTCAGGAGCAGACAGGTCTCTAATCAAAATGAACATTAATATAGAAATATTTGTGACGTCAATTCTATGAATTTCTGACGTTTTGAATTCCAACTATCCATCTAAGGTAACCTGGACTGTTGTCTGTTTTCTCCTCTCAGCTATTTCTAAATAAAATATAGAAAACACCCTAACAATAAACTCAAAGTCATGAATTTGCTATAGTCCCTTAACTCACAGGCTAATCATCCCAAGTCAGTTATAAAAGTTAAAGAAGGACTGGGTCTAAGCCTTGTATTTCTAAATGTGTTATACAGGCACAATGCCCATGAGAGTATCAATATTCATTTCACTTTCATATCAATAGAAGCTTATACCAATGACAACCTTAAATTTTAAATCCAAGTGAATTTTGTACCATTTAAGAAATTATAACTTCATCTTGATACTAAATTATACAGATTTCTACCAATAGGTTATGGCTATGCCATAAATCCTAGCTAATCCTCCCTGTTCCAACAAAGTCACTACTTTCCCCCAGAGAGACAGCCCCATATTAATCACCTTAGTCCCCAAGCCCAGGGAATAGGGGCGCTGACTCTTCTTTAACTTCTTCAAGCTGATTACGGGCGTTGAGATATTAGAAGAGGGGTTGGGGGAAGAGTAAATTGATAAGCTTCTGACGCTGTGTCTTCACTGCATCCAGATAGAATTCTCAGACACTGGAGGTTTGAATAGGTCTGCTCGTTTTGCTTGATGAGTAGATACACCAAGGCTGTGTATTCTGCAATATACAATTCTCTGGACAAGTTTTAGTATCAAAAAAAAATTTTCTTTATTCCTAGAGGACTGACATTTTTTTTAAAGATGTTGGTTCTAACATGTTGGTTCACCTTTTATGTAGTTGGTTATAATATTTACATTTCAAGTTTTATCCTTTTATCCCATTTCCCCCACCACCCAGGAACCACTTATCCCATCCCCCCTCTTATATCCCTTCTATGAGGCTGTGCCCGCACCTACCCCCCCATCCCCACTACCCCCTCCTCACTCTCACATTCCCCCCTTCTGTGTTCGTTTTTCATGGGACCCAGAATCTCCTCTCCCACCTATGCCCAACAAGGCCGTCCACCCCTATATATACTGCTAGAGTCGTAGATCCCTCCCTATGTGCTCCCAGGCTGGTGGTTTAGACGCTGAGGGGCTCTGGTTGTTTGGTATTGTTACTTTCCTAAACCCTTCCTGCTCCTTCAGTCTTCTAAGTTCTCCGTTGAGAAACCCTTGATCATATCAGTGGTTAGCTGTGAGCATCGTCCTCTGAATGTGTCAGATCTCTAAGGAGACATTCTTAGAGATACATTCTTGACAGCATGCATTTCCAGTCGTCCACATCAACGTCTAGCTTAGGTGACAGTACATGGGATGGATGCCCAGGTGGAATGGTCTCCTGATGGCTCCTCCTTCAGTTTCTTTCCCATGTTTTGTTTCCATAATTGCTCCCTTGAGTATTTTTGTTACTGGTTCTAAGTAGAACTGAGGCATCCCCTCTTAGTCTTTCTTCTTCATGAGCTTCAGGTGGTCTGTGGGTTGAGTCTTCACTATTCTAAATTTTTGGGCTAACATCTGCTTAACAGTGAATAAATACCATGTGTGTTCTTTTTTCACACAAGTCCAAATTATATTTTTCCTCCCTCTACTTCTCCTAATTCCTCATGTCTTCATTGCCCATTCAAATTCCCTCTGTTTCTGTCCTTCATTAGAAAATATACAGACTTCTAAGGAATAGTAATATAATAAAATATAATAAGATAAAATCTAGCATAGCATAATAGGACAAAGGAGACAAACATAAGGAAGAGTCCAAGAAAAAAAAAAAAGAAGGAAAGATAGAGATGCGAAGACCAAAATTCTCACACCCAGCAATTTCATAGAAATAGTAAAATTAGAACCAAAACACCTATGAAGGGGACCCATGGGAGCTCCTAGTGACTTAGCCACCAACCAAGAGCATACACTGGTCCGTTGCCCCTGGCACATATATAGCAGAGGACTGCCTGGTCTGGCCTTAGTGAATTAAGATGTGCTTAATCTGTGAGGCCTCAGGGAAGAGGAGGAAGGTCTAGTAGTTGGGGAGCACCCTCTCTTTGGCAAGGGGGAGGAGGAATGGGATGAGGAACTGTGGGAGGGTGTTGGGGTGAGAGGGGGAACAATTGAAATGTAAACAAATAAAATAATTTTTTTAAAAAAGAAAAGAAAATATATAAATCAATTAAAATACAGTAAAATAAAATTCAAACAAACAAACAGAAAACCCCGACATAATGTTATAAGAGAAGGAACAACCCAAGGTGCCATTGAATTCATTTTATTGGCCATCTATCTACAGATGGCCATGTAGGCCAACCTTTAAAGTAGTTCCATTCTGTTGTAAGATTCTATTGGAGAAACTTAAATTTCCATTTGTATGTGGTTATCAATTGGAGGTAGCTCATGGGTTTGGAATGTGGTCTGTGTCCATATCTCTGTTCAACTCTAGCACCCCATCTGGTGCAGACCCGTGCAGGCCCTGTGTATGCTTCTTTTGTCCATGTAAGTTCATATGTGCTTCTGTCTTGCTGAATTATAAGGGTTATTTCTTTGTCTCCGGTCACCTCTGGCTCTCATACACGTTGTTCCTCCTAGTCCAATACAAAAGAGAGCTCATGATCTTATTTTTTTGTGCTGTTTTATTTTATCTTTTCATTTGTATATTTTAAAGTGAGAAAAATTGAGTTGTGTGCATATTTATAGGGAGACTGGGAGGATCTGGAAGGAATTGGATTGGGGAAAGAACATAATCAAAATATATTGTATGAAAATTTTTATTATTTAAAAACAGTAAAGAAAGATTTATTTGTTATTGGTCTAGTTAAAAATATAAGAAATTGCATTTTATCAACAGTAGTATCTTTTATAAAATTTAATGTCTATATTTATTTTCTCAAGCCGCATCTTTATTATTGATTAAAATGATCCACAATGTGATTCAAGGCTGGGAATTTAGTGATAGATTTATGATTGACTGCAACAAAATTCTGCCTGTTCTTTTTTTGAGCAATGTCACCTGAACATTATGACTCAAGGACAAAGAAAGAATTCAACTCTGCATGCACTTTGAGAAACTTTTAAAAAATTTTGCTTAATGAAAAATTAGCTTGTTAGTATAAGGTTTGTTTATATAAAACTACTTATTCCTTACTTCATGAACTATTTAAAAGTATCACAATGCGATTACATGTTGTCTTCCACCTCCCCCTTTCTTATTTTGAAGGAGAGAAATGTATTTTAAAAATATACATGCAAAACAAGAAGGTGAGAATCTCTGTCTGTCTTTCTGGTTTATATCTACATTTTATTTTTGTCTCAGAGATATTACTGAAAGAAATAAAAAAAAATACTACATGGATAAATAATCCAATCAAATTTGTGATATTATTTTCTGATAACCTTTCTCACAGAAACAACTATAAGAATATGACAGCTTAGAGATTTGAATTTGAATGTTTCAAAGCTTATTTTACACACATAGTCTCTATGCAGAATCCCATCCCTGTTGACTTTTAACATAATTGTTAACATTTTTTATATATTTAGCTTAATTAAAATCTTATTACATCATTTTCATCTCCTTCCTTCCCCTTGCATTTGCTCCTTCTCTCCCTAATTAACTGGGTCTCATTTTCTCTAATAATTGTTGTTACATATACATAAAAAGGAATAAATATGACCTACTGATTCAGTATTGCTGCCTGTGCACTGGACTGTGCTTGCCTGTGGGAACTGAAGATGAGATGACAAGGATTCAATGACAGAGACTCTGAGAACAGGTAAGAACTCTGCAACAAGATCTCATGAAGGTTGCCTAACATGAGTTGCTTTAATAACCCCCAAGAGGAGTGGGTTCCATCCCTGCCCCATTGGTTCCAAGCAAGCATTTCTTCTAAGCAGCAGTTCCCAATTTGCTAGCATTATCTGCATCATCAATCTTTGGTCTCCCAGGCAATCTTCAATTAGGTCCGCCTGCAGAAGTTGCCTTTGCCACTGTGGCCCCCATTTATGCAGAGGTGGCCATCACCATTCCTCCTACAAAGTATTACCTGTCTGTATGTATAAATTTCTATGACTGTCTTTTTGGTATTGGATAAATAATCAGGGGCTTGACTCTGTGGAAGATTAATTGGTCTTCTATCAACCGCTGTTAATTTTTTTTGTAAGACTTCATCTAGTTTTGGAGCCTCAAGAGATTTCTCCCATGTATTTTGCGATGTTAGTTGAGAAACAGCAGTAATAATCATATGTAATCGTCTAGATTAAAAAATAATATTACATGTATTTAGTTACAGTAAATGAAGACTAACCTACTGAAAAGCAATGGCATCATAAGTGAGTAGTATGTGAGAAACAAACAATAGAGAAATATGCCCAATTCTTTCACAAAAGTTATCATATCCTGCTTCTAGTGGTTGGTTATATTTGTCATTTTATTTTACCAATTTTAAAGTTGGACTAAATGTAATAATACTTGTGTGTTCACAAAAATCTTAGAGAATACATATGACATCTATAAGCTCTATACTAATTATTCAGTAGAATGTTCTAGAAAACATGAGAAAGACAAAGGATAAATTAAACTTAAAAAAAAAATCTTGAATACAATACATCCTGACTGGCTGAACTTGTGACCCAATTGGAGAGAGCCTACTCTGACACTATTATTGATATTCTGCTGTACCTGCAGACAGAAACCTAACATTACTCTCTCCTGGGAGGCTCATCCAGCAGCAGATGGAAAGGGGTACCAAGATCCATGGTCAGACATTCCTCAGAGTTCAAGAAGTCTGGTAGAATAGTGGGGTCACTGCAAAAGGACCTACAAAGTCAACTGTCCTAAAATCTTGGGGCTCATAAAGACTGAACCACTAACAAAGGTGCATGTAGGGTCTGGACCTATCCTCTAAACACAAACACACACACACACACACACACACACACACACACACACAAACACACACACACACACACACACACACACACACACACACATTTGTAGCAGATATGCAGCTTGGTCTCATGTGGGTCCTAGGGTAGGTTGGTACCCAAGAGACACTACCTCTTCTCTGGGGAGAGACAGAAAGAGTAATAGGGTGAGAATTTGTGGGTATGGAACTGAGAGATGAGGAAGTAAGGGTGTGATTGGGTTGTAATGTGAATTTAAAAAATATATAAGGAAAAACAAACAAACAAACAAAAATACCTCCATATATATCTCGATAAAGTTCCCACCTCTCAATTCCTCCCATCACTCCCCACCTACACTTTTTCTCAAATACATGCACTATCCCCACTCTTAAATATTCTGTAATAACACCAAGCAACACAACCATAACATACCTGTAGAGGAAGAAGTGCAAACCATGGAGTTTCCATGATGGCAGTTTCAGTATCTGTTAGACCCTATCAGTGTTGTTTAATTGATACTATTGTCCCTATTTTCCTGGTGTCCTCTACTGCTCTGGCTTCTATAATTGTACTTCTCCATCCCTCTAGCATAGGGTTTCCCAAGTTCTGAACTTTGAGGGAAGGGATGCAATGAAGATCTATAATTTGGTTACTAGCTCAATTGTCATCGGAGAATGGCTTCCTCTGGTAGCTGATTGGAGAAGAGACACACAGACAAACATCAGTTGCAGAGAACCCAGATTAAACATTTAATGTTATAATGCTACAAAGAAGTGTTTCTTTGAGATCATTCCTAAGGAACCAAGTCACGGAAGATAGGGATAAAACCTCTGGTGAGCTGTAGCAGAGTGAAGTCATGATGTATTTGTGATTATCTCCTGTATATTTCAAAAGCTAGAAGCAGCTATTGCAAATGTTTTCACTATCACCAAATGATAAATGTAGAAAGACATAGATATATTTGCTCTCATTGGAACATTACCAAAGCAGAGCCACATAGAACCCCACAAGTATATGTACTTTTTAAAATTATATCATATGCTTCAGTAAAACTAAAAACAAACACATCAATAAAACAGTCAGAAAAACAAAAAAGAATCAACACGCTTGTAATTGTTCTCTTTATAGCTAGACCGAAGTCGACCTAAAAGTCAACAAAGAATGTTTAAATAGGCATTTTAAACCAGTTAAGATACTGATAATACAAACAGACAACTCATTCAAAATTGCCTATACTGTGATTAAAAAAAGTCTTTGCCCAAAAGGACCTTTGGCTACCATTATCATGAACCTTCACAGGCCCTTCAAAATGTTGGAATTGAGGTAAGTCTCTTAAAATAGCATTATGAATTAAACTCAAAATGCATCTGGAAGCCAAAGCATAAATGAAAAACCTGTCAAGTGCTAAGACTATTATGCTCCATTTTTCTCTTAAGGGCACTTCCGTAATTATAGGGTACCGTAAGCAACTAAGTCTTATTTTAGAAATCCAACCTAGGGAAGGAAAATTCATCATTTTCATGGGATGACTGGGGCATGTAAGAGTCGAGGAGGGAAGGAGGTCAGGAAGGATGTTTGTACCACAATCACAAATTTTTGTATTCAAGATCTGCATTTTTATCTTTAAAAATGTACTTGAGGCCTAAAGATGATATGATTTGGTTGAAGTAGTTAAGCATATTTCCCTGACTGTGTGGTAGTCCTGATAAGACATGAGGACATACTTTGGAGAAAAATAAAACAATAAAAGAACCTTGTTACTGAGGTAGCAGAGTTCATTCCCTCCTTAGTAGTCACTCATGTCTATAGCCTGGATCAGAGTTCCTCATCTTCTAACCGGGCATTTATTTTCATAAGCAAAGAGATCTGAGCTCATGATGTTTGAGAAATATATCTAGGTTAATCTGTAAATGTGTCATAGGAGACAATGCTTGTTAGCTTCATTATATTTAGCTCGGCATTGTGAAAATGCTCCAGCTCTGTGAAAATGCTCTTTATTATCAACTATATCATTGAGAATGTGCAGGGACCCCGTCACTTCAAATATTCATCATGATTGGTATTGTATATGGAAAAGAATTCACATTGCATTCATAGGATGTTCGGTTGAAATAAAGTGACCCTTAATCAAACTGAGAACAGTACCACTCTCATAAGTATGAAATTGCAGTAGGGTCTCATCTGTCACAGGACAGTACTGATTCCAGGAGTTTTACTGGCCGGTTCATTCCTCTCTCAGATATTTAAAGGGCACTAAGATTATGAAGTCTTTAGCATCAAATGACTGTTATATATGATTTTTTTTTCATCCTTTTACAACTGTCATTTTCAATTCTGTTTTAGATTCCACTTAATTGAGAGTAAAATCTGGACCATGTCTATCACAAGGGACACATTAATTTTAAAATTCTTTAGTAGCAGTTTTTTTTTTTAGTCACAGTGGTTTTTCTTTTCCATTTCTTTTGCATTAGGGATATGCAAAAAGGCAAGAGTAATATTGAATCTGTCTAACTTTTCTTGAATGAGAGGAGGTTAACACGAACCAACTTATATTAGTTATCTAAACTGCTTACTCTAGACTTATACACATGTAAGTTAAGCTTTATATGATACAGTATGATATTTATATTATTATTCTACTTAGATGTGTGGTTGGAAGTCTTTCTGAAGACATCATAACTTATCAGACACACACACACACACACACACAAACACACACACACACACCTATACCTATACCTATACCTATACCTATACCTATACCTATACCTATACCTATA
>JANHMN010000074.1:2500-40505 GCA_030674055.1 Rhabdomys pumilio | reverse complement strand
CATATATCATATATCATATATCATATATCATATATCATATATCATATCATGTTACATGTTACATGTTACATGTTACACGTTACACGTTACACGTTACACATTACATGCTACACTCTGTATGTTATATGTTGATATATGATATATGATATATGATGATTGATATATGATATATGATATATGATATATGATGATTGATATATGATATATGATATATGATGATTGATTGATATATGATATATGATATATGATATATGATATATGATATATGATATATGATACATGATACATGATACATGATACATGATACATGAAATATGATTGATATATGATATATGATATATGATATATGATATATGATATGTGATATGTGATATGTGATATGTGATATATGATATATGATATATGATATATGATATATGATATATGATATATGATATATGATATATGATATATGATATATATGTTATAAATATAATCTATCATGTATGCTTTTTTCCTTGGTAAAAAATATTTGGTAAAAAGTAGACCTCAATATATTGCAAAATGTAAACACTATCAGCTTGTATTTTATGACAACAGTGAATGTAAAGAATAAGAAACTAAAAAGCCACTGGTGATATAAAGTATTCTATAAAGCAAAAGCATGTGCAACTTACAAGTCATTTAGGGAATTACACAGTAAAATTTTATCCAAATAGTGGCCTGGGAGACAGTTTCCTGAGACACACTTCATGGCTGTGAAGATATTTACATTTCAAAATGAATACAAATAATTGGACTACTTGCACCTAGACTTAGTTTTAAAACTAGCAGTCAAAGGAATTAGATAAAAAGGAAGAATTGGGGAAAGCATGATGGCACTATACCAGGAAGAAATGACAGGGATAATCTAATAAGCAAGAAATGCAAAAGGGCACTGCCAAGAGTAGCAGACCACACCTTCATTGGAAGAAGTAATGCAAAATATGACACATTTGCATTCAGTGTTAGCAAAGGGAAACATGAAGCAATTAAAAATTAGGGACAGAAGATGAGAAGGAAGAGGAAACTAAATTTTCCTAAAGTATGCAAAATCTTGACATGTCTAGACTTATAAAATGTGATCATCTAAAAATAAGTCACAGTTGGGTTACTGTTTTTCTCAGGTGCCTGTAGTGGTCAGGAGAGGGTATCATAACCCTTTGAGTTGGAGCTGTTAACAGTCGTGAGCCACCTGACCTGGAACAAGTAAGGAATCTGCTGATACATCATATCTCCAGCTCTATAACTAAACCTAAATTCTGAAAACATCCTCAGTTTATGTATTATTTTAATTTCTAAAAGAAGTAGTTTGTTCTGGGTACATTGTGAAAAGAAAAGGTCAATCTCTTCTGTGTAGAAATATGAAAAATTTCCTGATACACATACAAATATATAAAGGTGAGCTACAGATTAAAAACAAAAATTTGCAAGCAGAAGTACTTAGTATAGAGAAAAAATTGAAATATTGTAGAAAACATAATAATTATAATTAGTAAAATTATTGGGAGACATATTCTAAAAGGCGCTATTAGGTAACAATGTTTTATTTTTAGTTTTCAAAGCAGCCCCCAGGTACATGTGTCTTAATTATGATTTATTAAAATATTACTAAAGACACAGTCACAAAAGAATTAGCTTTTTTTCTGCTAGAGGAAAATTCTAGATAATGATAAAGGAACTTTTGCGTTTGGCAATATTTTTAGAATATTTCCACACTAAGATTTCTGTTTTGTAATTTATAAGTCAAGAAATAAAGGCTATATTTGCGTATAATGTGGCATCTGTTTCTGATAGATGGAAGGTAATGAATTCAGACCTAAAGGTGTAGTAGCTATTCTATTACTTTGGGAGTCATAGCTGAAAAGAATGTTTCATATTGAAGTACTTCTTATCTCACAGGTTTCATTAGGTAGATCTGTGAGACTGCAGGATGGAAAGAGGGGAGAGGACCAGGAATGCGGGGCTGTTTCTTAGGTAAGCAGGTGCACTTATTTTACTCTCACCGCATGATAACATAAGCAGGAGTCTGCAGTGCAATTGCACAAAAGCAGTTTTACTAAATATTGTGTTTAAGAGTTACCAATGCTCACTTTTATTTTTCCCTACAAGTAAAAATGGCTCACGGCACCTTATTTTTTCAAATCACTCATAAATAAATTAAGATAGTAATTTTTCAGAGCCAAGCAGCATATATATATATATATATATATATATATATATATGTGTGTGTGTGTGTGTGTGTGTGTGTGTGTGTGTATGTATATATATGTATATATGTATATATATATATGCTACACACACACACATATATGTGTGTGTGTGTGTGTGTGTATGTGTGTTTGTGTGTAGCATATCCACATTTATTCAAAATGACTAAACAATTAATTACTACAACTGTAAGCATGAACATCACTCTGAAAATCTCTTGAAGAAATGAAAAAAATTTCCTCATTTGTATGGTTCTTACTGTAACAAATCTGTAGTAGGTTTTCAGTTACACACAAAAAAATAATAATTGTTGTAAAAGCATGATATGAAAGACTCTCCCATTAAAAGTTTACACAAAGCCTTTCTTAGAGGGATGTGGCACAATCCATCAAGTTTTTGTGAGATGATTTCTAAAAAGTTCAGTAAAAGGTTTTATTCTTAGTATAAAAGTCCATGATATACAATGCAAACAACTCAAAAAAAAAAATAAAACCAGTAAAATAAACTTAGTGATTACAACAGAGAGGGGCTGTATAGAAATGCAGATTGTTAGTCAGGGTTACAGTTGTATCTTGGTAAATCATACAGGGTAATATATACAGAAAAATTTAAATTTCATTTTGTGGTACAGTCCACCTAGAACATTGGATTTATTCTGCAATATTACTTGTAGCAGAAATAGAAAAATCATTTCAAATTTAAACAAAAATGCTAAATTATAGTTCACTATATAAAAGAAATTAAAGATTTATTGAATGCATAATTATTGCATGCATGTAATTGCTGCAGTTTAAGGATAACTGACTCAAATTTGAGTTTAATGTTACTACCCTCTTTTCTAGTGAGAAAATTAGCCAACTATTCTGTGGTGGTTTGAATAAGCATCACCTCCATAGACTCATAAATTTGAGTGGATGGTCACCAGGGAGCTGTACTATTAAGAGGTGTGGCCTTGTTGGAGTAAGTGTGACTTTGTTGGAGGAAGTGTCACTGGAGGTAGGCTTTGAGGATTCATATGCTCAAGCCATGCCCAGTGTCACTCTTCCAGATACCTATGTATGAAAACTTGCACTTCTTTCTCCAGCATCATGTCTGCCTGTGTACTGACATGATTCCTGCCATGGTATGAATAAACTAAACCTCTGAACTTCAAGCCAGTCTCATTGAGAAGTTTTCTTTTAGAAGTGTTACTGTAGTCAGGGTGTCTCTTTAAGACATAGAGCCCACACACACCTTTTAAAAAAAATAAACTAATGTGTCTACTTTTTTTGCTGAAATTATCAGAAACATTTTATATTTTGGTTATGAAAACAATCCACCAAGCTAAATGACATTTTTCTCTACGATGATTTTTTTCTTCATTCTGACAAAATCATACTGCTTTCTTTCTGTCCCTTTATAGAATCCAATAGCATCCCCTTCAATAGCCATCATTATTTTTATATCTCAGATGATTTGCCCATTTGAAATAATAAGAATACAACTCAATATTTTAGTCAATAGATCAAGGCATGCAGTTACTTCAAAAATATTCTTAGAACATTTTCATCTTCCTGGTGGGAGATCTCATGAACCTACTGTACACAGATACACACACAGATACATATTCACATATACAGCAAATCCATAGATTTACCTTCTCTGATAAACCATGTGAGTGTGATCTATAGACTTGGTCTTCTATTTCACACTCTCTTCACTGAAAAGGCAATAAACCAGAACTACACCAATATCTTAGCAAGTATCCATTGTTCATTAGTTTAACATCACTGCATGCTTTAAAGTTACCATTCATCAGCTGATGCATATTGAGTTACCTCATTCTATCTGCCTGTCTCTGACTCTCTGTCTCTTTCTGTCTCTGTCTCTCTGTTTCTGTCTCTGTCTCTCTCTGTCTCTCTCTCTCACTCTGTGTGTGTGTGTGTGTGTGTGTGTGTGTGTGTGTGTGTAGTATATTCCTCTGTGCATATGTATAGTTAGGTGCACATATCTGCAGAAATCAAAGAAGAGTTTTTGGTATTCTACTCTCTCCTTCTCTGTCTTACTCCCTTGAGGCAGATTCTGTCAGTGACAATGGTTGCCAACATATCCCACAGCAATCCTCTCGTCCTTGCCACTCGCTTTACAGAGAGTAGAGGATTTTGTGGTCACGATCATTTTTTTTTCTGCATGAATGTTAGTAATCAACCTCAGATCCTGATGCTGTGCTTTTCGCACTGAAACATCTCTCTAGCTTTAATTTTATTTTTATAGGTATAATTTATGGCTTGTCTTATGCATACACTCAACATTTGTGTAGTTTTAATTATTAAAAATAAAAAATTGACTAATATGATAGTGGGCAAATGCATGACAAAAATGCCTTCAAGACAAATACAAGTTTTTAAATAGGAAAACAGATATACTGGATGGAGAAAACTCTACAATTTTTTTTTTACCTCCACATGCACTGTCACATGTACGAACATACAGCAGAACATAACACTATTAAGATGAAAAAAATGTAACCAGTTGAAATCCATGGAAATTCAAATGTTTAAATAAATGAAAGAAAAAGAGGTTCTTTATTTCTTTCATAAATAGTAAAAGTACTTGAGGTTGACTATTCACATCACTAAATATATTATCAAGATGATTTAAATATCATCTTGATAATATATTCACCCTCATAGAAACTGAAGAAGTAGAGTACACACTACACACATAGTATAGTTCATAGTTAGCCAAATTAATTTTTGTCTCCCCTATTTTACACAAAGCAGATGATCTATGCAGGGTCACTAAATTACTAAAAATATTTTATATCCCTTAACCACCAAATAAATACACACTTTCTAACCAGAAGTTGTCTTTTAAATTAAATTGTTAACAAAAACAAGTACAGTTCATCCAAATTTTTACCAACTAAATCATGTGAAAAATTCATAGTTTACACACGCAAATGTATGTGCAAAGCTTGGTGTTTTTAATATCCTGGGAAAGGCTTAATTCATCCAAATACTCTAAAATCAGTCATGGAACATAGCTTGCTGTAAGTGCTACAGCGAATTTCTGCTTGGAGATTTTGATTCAATTGTCTGTGTTTATTTGCGCAATGTTTAAGAAGCAGCAATTCTAGCCCATTAGAAGAACTTGGCTTTCCATCTGCAAAATTCACATGTCAATGTGGAGACACTGAAAGTTGCTGACAGCCCTGTTCTAGACATCAGTTCACAACTTATTTAGCATTTCCTTTACCGAATTCAGAAATCCAAACGAGAATAGAAGTAGTGTCTCTGTCTTCAGAAAAATCTCTCTCCTCATTACACTGGCTTGTTTTCATAAGTTGAAGTTTTAGGCAAATGCTGTCCCTGCTAGAAATTGACAGACTTCTGCAACATCTCCCCTTTTAAGGCAAAACCAAAACAAACCAATTGATACTGAAAGACCCTTAAAGACTAAAGAGTATTGTGATAGTGATGATTCTTCAAAACATAATTACATTTTTACTTGGCTAAGTATATTGTTACTATGGTTGGACAGATGCCTCCATGAACAAGAGCACTGATTTTTTTTTTATGGGATCAGAGTGCAATTGCCAGCACCCACATGGCTGCTCACAACTGTCTGCCAGTTCAGCTCCTGGGAATCCAGCATGCTGATTTGCTTCTGCTGCTTCTGATCTCAAGAGGTGCACATAAATGCAAACTCATTTCTTCAGCACTGGTGTGGAATATCAATACTGTGATACTATTATATAAAACTTATTGAAATACCATATACAATGATTTGCACGCTATACTACACAGTGCATATGAATCGTGAATGAATTTCATGTTTAGACTTTGTATTCTACCCTAGGATATGTGTTAGGCAGACCTATCAAACCTCAGAACTAATGAAATTTCAACACATTTCACATCCCAATCATTTCAGATAAGCTATATTCAACCCTTCTTTCAAGTTTTGATATATAACCTATTAGTGAATATCTACCCTCCTTTTAAAATATGAAATACTCCAGGCCAGTGAAATAGCTCAGTGGGTAAGGACTCTTGTCACAAAGCCTACCATCTCAAATTAAATCCCTGGAAATCATATGGTGGAGGGAAAGAACTGACTCCTGAATAAACAAATGTATAAATAAATGAAATTTTAAAACTTTAAAAAATACTATGTCCTTATCATTTTATTGAGTCAATTGATCAAGCTGTTACACACAAAATGATTTTTCCCTTTGTGAATGCCTGGTTTATATTACATATCTACATCATTTTTCTATATAACTTCATTTTTTGTTTATTTTTTATTGGATATTTTATTTACATTTCAGATGTTATCCCCTTTCCCTATTTCCCTCCATCCAGGAACCCTCATACAATCCCCCTCCTCCTGCTTCTATGAGGATGTACCCCCACCCACCCTCCCACTCCCACCTCCCCACGCACAAATTTTCCCACACTGGGGCATCAAGCCTACACTGGACCATGGACTTCCTCTCCCACCTATGCCCTACAATGCCATCCTCCCCTACATATACAGCTGGAGCCATGGGTCCATCCCTATGTGCTCCCAGGCTGGTGGCTCAGAACCTGGGAGCTCTGGTAGATTGGTATCGTTGCTCTCCCCATGGGGCCACAAAACCTTTCAGTTCCTTAAGTCTTTTCTCTCACTCTTGCATTGAGAACCCCATGATCAGTTCAATGTTTAGCTGTGATCATCTGCATCTGTACATTTCAAGTTCTGGCAGACCTCTAAGTAGACATCTCTATCAGGCTCCAGAAATTCAGGGATGGTTCAATATTCAGGAATTCCATCAATGTAATCCACTATATAAACAAACTCAAAGAAAAAACACATATGATCATCTCACTAGATGCTGAGAAAGCATTTGACAAAATTCAACATCGCTTCATGGTAAAAGTCTTGAAAAGATCAGGAATTCAAGGCCCATACTGAAACATAGTAAAAGCAATATACAGCAAGCCAATAGCCAACGTCAAACTAAATGGAGAGAAACTTGAAGCAATCTCACTAAAATCAGACACTAGACAAGGCTGACCACTCCCTCCCTACCTATTCAATATAGTGCTGAAAGTCCTAGCCAGAGCAATTAGACAACAAACGGAAGTCAAAGGGATACAAATAGGAAAAGAGGAAGTCAAAAATTTCACTATTTGCAGATGATATGATAGTATACTTAAGTGACCATAAAACTTCCACCAGAGAACTCCTAAACTTGATAAACAACTTCAGCAAAGTGGCTGGACGTAAAATCAACTCAGACAAATCAGTACTGTTCCTCTACTCGACGAATAAACAGGCTGAGAAAAAAATCAGGGAAATGACACCCTTCACAGTAGTCACAAATAACATAAAATACCTTGGTGTGATTCTAACCAAGCAAGTGAAAGATCTGTATGACAAGAAATTCATGTCTCTGAAGAAAGAAATCGAAGAAGATCTCAGAAGATTTAAAGATCTCCCATGCTCATGGATTGGCAGGATTAATATAGTAAAAATAGTCATCTTGCCAAAAGCAATCTATAGATTCAATGTAATCCCCATCAAAATTCCAAATCAATTCTTCATAGAGATAGAAAGAGCAATTTGCAAATTCATTTGGAATAACAAAAAATCCAGGATAGCGATAACTATTCTGAACAATAAAGGAACCTCTGGGAGAATCACCATACCTGACTTCAAACTATGCCTCAGAGGAATAGCGGTTAAAAACTCCATGGTATTGGTACAAAGACAGGCAGGAAGATCAATGGAATAGAATTGAAGACCCAGAAATGAACCCACACGTTTATATAACTTCTTTAGCAGTTTTCTTTCCAAGATTCTTCTCTTACAGTCCCCTGGACAGCAATCATTCTACTCTTCTTTCCCTGTCTCCTTCCACTTAATATATTTGCATCATGGAATTGCAAGGATTAAAGATGTGTTGAACATTCTTCAAGAAATTGCAAAGGTTCCATTTTTTTCTGGCTGAATATATGTCTTTTCCTTACATTCTGGATATAGAAGGTCTCTTCTTGTTATTGAACTGAGTCCTGGTAGCTAAGGCAATTAGGATGCCTGTTGAATCTAAAAACTCTCTCAATTGCTTTGCTGGTAGGTAAAGGTATCACAGGATTTTAATTCAAGCCATGATGATGAAGGAAGCAATGAACTCTCTCCTCGTCACATACTATTAATACATTCTTTAATAGAAACTTTGATATAGATTTGCACATAAATACAAATAAAGCTTTTTTTAACTTGGAGAATAATCTTAAAAGAAGTTTTTTTAAAGCATTTATGGTCTAATCTAATTTGTTTATCTTTCAGAAATTAGGAATGGAAACAATTTCCTAGTTATCACAAAATTTAGCCTTATAATCTTGCTTTCACATCAAGCATTCTATTTGTTACAATAATGTTTATTGGGTAGCAGGGAAAATTGATTTTCAAGACATGTACTTCAGAAATTCAGTTAAACCCAAGTGACAGAGCTAATCTAACAGGAGGCATCACCCTTTATATTCTGCCTTGACTGTAAGTAGAGATAATCTAATTACATCTCCTAAACTGATACCTGGAAATGAGTAAGCATCACTGTTAATGTTGGTTTTATTTTCTCAGAGGAAGGGATGAGACGAAAGCCATATACAAGCTGTACAAATACATGTCCTAGGCTGACCCCACCCAGAACATTTCTAATTATTTCTAATTATCTTTAGGCCTAGACCTAGAAGCTTCTAGTCTCTATAACAACTGGAAGCTGTGACCTTAAAGGCTTTAGCTTCAAGTTTGCATCTTCTAACCTGTGCTTAAAATGTTTCAACTTCTGAGATTTACTCCTGAACAAAATTCCTTTCCAAGCTGACTGATTCAAACTGGCTTACCTCAGGTTCTCACTGAATTGCTCTTCTTGGCCTCAAACTAACTCTGTCAATCTGTTCTAATGTTCTGACTCCTCATTCTCTGGCTCCTTCTGTTTTTACCTGCAATCTGACTATGTAAACTGTCTTAATAAAACTCTCTCTCTCTCTCTCTCTCTCTCTCTCTCTCTCTCTCTCTCTCTCCTGCTTTCTTAAGTTGCTCCTCTTTTCTGTGTTGTTCTCCTGAGACTCTTTCTCTATCTGCTGTTCTTTTAGGTTGCCTTTCTTTCCTGTGCTGTTCTCCTGAGAGTTGGGCTTATTGTATCTCTGATATATTCTGTCAAATCATTCTCAGATTTGTCACTTTGTCCCTCAATTAGATGCTACTTTCAAACATGATTACTTCCTTCTATAAATTAACATTATTATCATTGATTGGGACTAAATGTGTAACACTAAGAGCATGTCAGTATTTTACCCAGATCATACCATAATCCAGGCTGTGTCCATATTCTGGGCAGATGATATAGACCTGGAAGGTCTTTGGATGTGATCCCTTGTCAGAGCAACCATGTTGCTGGATTAAAATTCCTTTACACATCAAGATTCATGTGATAGTTTTTAAAGTAAACCATTAAATATAAAAGTTGTGGGGAAGTTGATGAGACAACATATGTATAATGCAGACAGTACCAGAAGTATAGAAACAGAACTTTTGATGAAGAAATAATAATTAATTCAATAAATAGTCTGTAACTAATCTCAGGAAAGCCTTACACTAGAGGACATGAAGCCTTAGTAGTAGAATTACTAATGGGTATATTGAAGTCATGTATCTGAGACAACTAGCCTAAAGGACAGAACCTAACATCCAGCAAGGGTGGAGAAAGAGATGAAAACATCCAAGGATGGGAAGGTACCTGAGGAGCTGTACAGAATGACCAAAACACATGTTCAGGACAACAACAAATGCTAATCAGAGAGGCAGGACTGTCCTTGGAGTACTACCATTGAAGTCATAGTAAGACTTAAGTTTTAAATCTTCATTTTGAGACAAAATTGGCCATAAAGTGTGACAGAGAGGTTTAGTTAAGATAAAAAAGAAATTAGAGTCAGTGCTGATGCTTTCCATAGGAGATTAGCAAAATTCAGACACATGGTCTATTCTGCAACTCTATTTCTGCAACCTAAAGCTGAAGTTACAGGCAATTGTGAGTCTCCTGACTTGGGTAGTAGGAGCTGAACTCTGGTACTCTAGAAGAACAAGATGTGCTCCTAAGCCCTGGAGTATCCCTCCAGCCTCCATCAAGAGGGATTCTGACCATTTTTTTTTTAAATCAAAGCGGTTTATGTTTTGAACAAAGAACATATTATTAGATGACTTCTGTGAACAGTAGTTCTTGGTTCTAAGATACAGTTTAAAGACTGGATAGACAGCTTATAACTATTCTCAGAAGACAATAATATTATAGAAAGAATTCTTTTATAGACAGAAGGAGAACAAAAATATGACCATCCCCAAAGACATTCTCTCCACTTTTATTGGAAACAGTGAAGACAGTCAAGAATTTGAGGCCCTGTGATTGGCATCTGTTTATCGAACATTCCCAGTCAATACTCACCAGGCCTACTTCATTGACAAACGAGGCTACTGAAGCATAAATAGGAGCTCATTGTCTCACATTAAGAAAGGCTCGGTTTTTTTCATTTCTCATTTTTTAGAAACTTTCTCTGATTTCATTTTTTCACAAACAGCAAATAAAATGGAAGCGTACACATTTTATACATCTGTGTGACTCTCATTGACTTTAAAGAGATATGAAAATGTTTAAGTTCAAGACTCAATGTTAGAACATTTTTTTTCATTTGTATGATTAGAGACATTTTGAATAAAAAATCTCATTTGAAATTACTGGTATATTTCTAAATCATCGTGTCATTCAAATACACAAAGGATTATATTGTATACATATTTATTTGTTACCATGTATCTAAGTGGTATACACGCATAAAAATAATGTGTGCTATGTATATGTAGTAGATTATCTATGTACATACACACTGGTGAATATATTTTTATGGTTTATATACTTAAAAGCATTCTGTCTGTCTTATGTTAAAGGACATGTATGAATTTTCTGTGATAGAGAACTAGAATACCTCTCTTAGTCTCAACTGAATTGATTTATAAAATGTTTTGTTGTTTGTCCTCATTCAAGTAAATACACATTTTTAGGTTCAAAGATAACTTGCCTTAGCTATTGTTTATTATATATTTGTTGATATAATCTACTCAATGAAGATATTATTAAATAGTTTTCTAAAAAATAAAATATAAGTTGAATAGAAAGACCAATATCATATTTAAGTATACTTAACAAGGATGATTACACAAATAATAGATGTAAAGACTTCAAATTGGGACCTCTAGGCACAAAATAAAAATACATGAAAAGAGCATCATATGGTATCTTTCTCTTGTCTCTCATGAGATCTTTCTCTGTGTGTGCTAAAGGGAAAGAATTTCTGCACAAGGCATCTAAATGCTGAACCCATTATAAGAAAGGCTATTTAAGTAAGAAAGATAGATCCCCTTCATAGGAAATCAATTTTAGAAACTTACTTTATATAGATTTTTTCTCATCCTGCAAGAGAAATGTAAGTGTAAGGAGAAATGTGAAATGACAAGGGGTCTTTTCTGCCCATTGTTGGAAAGGCCTGGTGCTGTTAATGGGGGTTCCTCTAGAAATGGATGAGCAAAAGGGGCTTTCAAGAAGAGAAAAAGAAAATGAGGAACTAAGTCCCTGCAAGGTGTTTTAACCCCTGAGCTTTCCATAGTGTGCTGAATCACTGCCCCCTGCTTCTCTGGGGACAGCTACAAGTTCTATTATGCAAATCCTAGGATTCATGGAAAGATCCTGAAATTTACTTATTTGTTCTTCTACTGGCTTCCGAGAAGTTTCTCTACTCCTGCTATCCACAAATACACCTTTCTCATATTCTTATCATTTATTTTATAACCATCCACACAAAGTGACAAAACCTGCAGAGTGTACAATGGTTTCTTATTTCCCAAGAAATTATGATATTCTTTTCTGCTCAGCTTAAATGTCACTGGGTTGCTCTAAAGTTACCTCATTGACTTGGGCTCAGTGAGCATTCATCTGCAGTCCAGGCCCACTTGCCTAGGAACGGTGTCAGACACAGTGTGTTGATCTCATTTATAGCAATCGTCAATCAAGATAATCTCTCACAGACCTGTTTACATACTAATCTGGCCTGGACAATCCCTTAGTCACTTTCTATAGATTTCTCTCATCCTTCAGGAGAAACATGGTTATAAACATAAGCTGTAAAATGGCAAGGGTTCTTTTCTGTGAATCCCTGAATTGATACTCACTTAGGTAACTCTAACCTGTGCCCAGTTGACACCCACTGCTAAGAAGTAAAAAAGAGAAAATTAAAAAGTTCATGTGTATAATAGATATCATTTGTAAGCAAATGGTTAGATGGTAGACTCTCCTTCCCTGGGGTGTTGTATCTCAATATAGAGGTATAACATAATCATGAAAGAAATTCTGAAAATTACAGTTATATATTAAGATCTGCCTTTAAATTAAGATCAAGTTGTGCATTTCTGATGTATCTGGGTCTTTATGTTTGTTATTGACTCAGTCAAAACAAACAATGCTTTCTCATTGATCACACCAAGAAATTTTATCTATGAAAACTATATAAGTCCTCCTCAGCGTTTAGTCGATAGTCAGAAGAAATAACACACTGATCAGAAAGAATGACTGTGTGCTACAATCAGGATGCAAAGTGAATAAATAAATTAATTAAAGAAAAAAATGTTTTCTTCCACTTTTAAAAAAGAGAGAGCACAATAGTTTTAACATCCTAATGCTCAAAACTTGTCTGTAATTTGGTTTTTGTAGTTTTTAAAAATCTTTTTGTTCTTGTCATTTGAAGTCTCCCTTGGTCCTTATAAATAGATTCCCAATAAAAATACAGTCGTGATGGACTCTTATTTAATTTTCTTTATCTTTAGCTTCTCAAAGCATTTTCAGAAATCTGACACTATAACCATCAAATGATAACATAATATATTCCAGAAGATAAAGTTTGAAATTAAAACACAATAAAAATAACCACTCATTCCTCCTTTATTTGACATCTAAGTTAATAACGATTCCCCATAAAGTTGTTCTATATCAGGGCCCACCATTTTGTCTCTTGGGGGAAGGAATGGCCCAAGATAAGCAAGAAGTCTTGAGTTCTAAAGTCAGGGACCGAGAGTTTCTGAGAGCCTTAAGATTAAAGAAACTTAAGCAGATGTAATCTCGTTTTTTTTTTTTTCCTTTTGGGAAAAGCACTCAAGGAATATGGAAGACCTGCCCATTCATTCAGTACATGCAGAAGTCTACAGGTACTCCTCTAATTTTCATGATATATAGAACCATTTTGCTTGAAATTATTCATGGTCACATAATTCTGAGCTACATCCTTGTTTATGAATTAATTTGCTAACTCATAGTGTCCTATAGCTACTGGGTGTTCACCTTAGTGAATTCAAGGTGGCTATGTTGATGCCATGTTTTCTCTACCATATTTTCTTTAAGCTTTTTATTGATTTTTTGTGAATTTTACACCATGAACCCCAATGCCACTCATTTTCCTGTCCTCTTGTATCTGTCCTTTGCCCTTGAAACTTATCCCCCCAAATAAAAAAAAAAACATATAAATACACAAACAAAATCAGAAACAAAATAAAGCATAGAAAACCTTTCAGCATGAAAGCTGAAGTATGTCACAGTGTGCCCTACAGTACACACCTATGTCCATACATGTGTCACAGTGTGCCCTACAGTACACACCTATGTCCATACATGTGTCACAGTGTGCCCTGTGGTACACACCTGTGTCCATACATGTGTCACAGTGTCCCCTATGGTACACACCTGTGTCCATACATCTCTACTAGCAGTTGTTCATTGCAATGAGTCATTGGTCTGGCTTGAGGTCTCTGGCTTGTGACATCATTAATACTGGATACTCACTGGGGTGCCTCCTAGTTATCTTGTTGTTTTGCCCTGTGTCATGGAGATCCTGCAGCTTTGGATCAGCAGGGCCGGCTCTTATGAAAGAGTCTAACAATTCATAGATGATGCAGATTTTGTGATAGAGCAACTCAAAGCTCTGGCTCTGGACCTGGGTGGTAGCTGAATTGGACAGTCTGCCAGATCTCCGTTATCTTAACCACTAGGACAAGCTCTCCAGCAGTGCTCCAGGTGGGTCACTCAATATTGTCATCTGTAGGAGGCAGGATCTGTGCCCTCATTTTCATGTTCTCAGTTCTGGTACACCCACTTCCATACCTTCAGAACAAGTGCCATTGTGCTGCCCAGTCAAGTGGGGGCCTACTCTCACAGGTGATCTACAAATGAGGGTATGAGCCAGCTCTTCATCTCTCATAACCCCAACCCCAGTATGACTCATTAAAATGCAAATCAAAGGCTTGAGAAATATTTAAGAGCATGCAGAGCTATTACAAACAACCCATACGCAATTCTAAGTACACTGGATGGCTTACAACTACTGTGACATGAGATCTGGGGCATATGCACCGATCTTCTGGCCTCTTACACAAAAGCAGAGACACACACACATAATAATTAAATAATACCTCTTTTTAAATATTAAGAAACAGATATTTCTACATTCAGATTCAACAATTTATGTGAGGCCACATGAAAGAGAGAGAGAAAGAAAGAGAGAGAGAGAACAGTTGTATAAGTCTAAGTACATCTGTGTACACACACATATGTATATGTATGTGAAGTCCAGAGATATTTTCAGGTTTCCTATCTAAAGGGCCACCAACCTACTTTTTAAGACAGTCTTTCACTGGTCTGAAAGACATTACATAGGATAAGCTGGTTGTCTGTGTCTGTCTGTCCCTGTCTCCCCCATATTAGGATTACAACTCCTCCTACCCTGCTCAGGGAATTCTGTGTTTCAAACTCAGGACCTCATGCTTATATAAAAAATATGTTGCTATAGGAAGCATCTCCCCCAGTTCATAGAAATAGAACTTTTACAAAAGGCACGTGGTTATAAGAAAGATCTGGAAGAATTTGAGATAAAATGGGGATTTGGCAAAGCGAGTACAAATTCAACATAGAATAAACAATAAGCTTTGAGTGTCTGGCATTGCTCTGCCCAGGTCCATCTATGCTGCAGAAAACATCTGTCAAGAATCTAACCAGTCTTGTAGTGAAAATAGCAACTACACAGGAAATAGGACTTGAGTTATTGAGCATAGCCAATGGCCACAGTAAACATTTGAGTTTAAATTATGTCTTTGTTGCATTTTATTTGTTTAGAAATGAAGTTAAGCGAGTGTTGGCAGCTTTGCAAATAGCCCAGCCAGGCGGGCCAACTCAGCACTAACAGAAGTAAATATTGAGGATGCTGTCTGATATCACACAAAGGGTGCATTTCTCTTTTCAATACAAGGGGAGTAGATAAAACTGTCCTATGTAAAATTCAACAACTGGATTAGGTCAGCAGTTTCTTCTCTTCAGACAAATCAACTTCCCCAAGCACTGACCATGGAAACTTATGTCACTATCTACAGTTCGATAGAGTGACCTTGGAATTACCTAGAAAGTTGCTTCTCTTTTCTCCTCAGAGATGAGGTATTCCTCCCGTGGGGAGCACTCAGATATGCTCAGTGTCACATACCTCCTTACCCTTCTATCACAAAAAAAAAAAAAAACAAAGTCCACTGTAATCCAGAAGCATTCTATATCCTAATCACAAACTATCAGCATAAAGACCCACACCTATTAACACAAGATCACTTACACTCTTCAGTTAGAAGTCAGTATGACCAGAGACAGTGTCACATAAGTAGAGACACCACATGGCAGCAGATTATCACGCAGAAAACAGTAACCGTATAATGACTTGTAATTCTTCAGCATCAGCTCATTTTTAAAATTCATGCATCTAGGTATGAGATGGCAAATGTTAAAAAAAAAATAAGGGTAATCTGCTCATGTTATTTTATTCTTGTTACTTTGATCTTTATATCCTGAACCAAAATGTTGTACAATGTGTCTGAAAATTTCAACTGGTGTGGAAATCAGATATTAGTAGTATGATTGGATTTCTTTACCACACCATTTTTGAGGGAGACCTTGTATGGTGATAATAGTATGAATGTGTGCATATGTTTCTTCAGATGCATGCACATGTTTCTCTCTCTCTCTCTCTCTCTCTCTGTGTGTGTGTGTGTGTGGGTGTGTGTGTGTGTGTGTGTGTGTGTGTGTGTGTGTGTGTGTATCCATCTGTTAAAAGTTAAAAACTAGAGGTTTTTTGCATCATCTTCATTTCTTTCTATTGTATTTCTTCTTAAGGCAAGGTTTCTCAATTAACCTGAGGTTTACCAATTCACTAAGACTAGACAACCAGAGGGAGAGATAGATAGATAGATAGATAGATAGATAGATAGATAGATAGCGCTACAGGCATATTTCACTCTAATAACTGGTACAGTTATCAGCACACACAACTGTGTGCTCTTGCGTCACAACACATAGCTTTTCGCATTGCTCTAGATACTAAATCAGGTCCTCATGCTTATCTGGGAAGAATTTGACTGAGTGAATTATTTCCTGAGCCCTCAGAAGGCTGAAAAATAACATATAAGAGTCTTTGAATACAATTGCTACAAATATGGAAACCAAAAGGGAAGGAACTCAAGTGACTTAACAGCTATTAAAACAGTAAAATGAGAATGTGCATGCTGATTTTCATATATTTTCATTATTACATGTCATTTATAGTACTCAGAAAAGCATGTTATAAGCCAAGCTAATATTAAATTAGTATCTAAATGGGAAAGTTATTGTAAATGTTTATCTACACCTCCAGACTACAAACTGTCAATTCTATCGAAATAAAGGGATCCTAGGCTTCTAATTTTTTCTTTCATTGCTCATATACTTTTGTTATACCAGGTACTGGTTCTTTGAAGGAAATTTTAGTAAACTTTTCATCTATCTATCTATCTATCTATCTATCTATCTATCTATCTATATCTCTATCTTAATATAGTAACATTGCTGATCAATACCAAATGAGATCCCTAATACTTATATGGGAAGCATTTGATAGACTGACCCATTTATGGAGCTCTCTAGAGGCTGAAAACTTGTATATGTACATAAAATTATATATGCATTAGTTAAATATGATTTATAATTACATTAGTATTATATATAATATTTTACATTATATATAATATATTACAATATACAATATAAGATAATAATAAAATATACTATATTATATAATTATATTATATACTATATATTATACAATTGCATTATGTATAATATAATTATATATAATTATACAGTATATGTATATATAATATATATGATAATTTGTCTTTTTATTATGTCATAATAGTCCAGAGGATATAGACATCACCAGTACAATGAAAAATTGAACCACATAAAGTACACTTTGAGTAAATAATGGGAGTAAATCCCAGATTTTAAACTCCAATAGCTTTTATCTTAATCACAGCTATGTTTTTTCTCGTTTATTACATTCAGCTCCGGAGTTCGTGCTTCCAAACTTCTAGATCCAGAGCTGAAAAGATGGAAAATCTTCCCTCATCAACAGAGTAAAATATCTACAGAACACTCATAATAAACCTTCCCCATGCTAAGGCTTGCAATTTCTAGAGAATAATGATCTCTAAAACTTTCCTTGCATTTTCACTATTTGGAATTAATATAACATTAAAACTGGATGAAAACTTGCATGATAACAAAGCATTCCACATTTTCTTTCTTATAGACATTTGGGGGTTTTCATACAAGTATTTTTTATTGCTTGTTTTTTGAGATTATAATATAATTTAACACTTCCCACTTCCCTTTCTTTTTTCCACATGCTGATATATTTGTGTATGTGTGTTTCTGTGTATGTGTATATGTGTGTATATGAATATATATATATATATATATATATATATATATATATATATATATATATGTCTATATATACAAATATATTGTGTGTGTTTGTGTATATATATGCACATATATACATATATAGGTTTAAAAGTCATCATTACCATGCACTGTGGCTTAGATCTTGCTATTGTTTTCATGGTTTCCTGTGATATTTGATTCAAGAACTAGAATATATCAAAGACTTAATGAGTCATTCCTGCTTTCCCTGTTGTGTATTATTTTGCAAACACATACACAGACACACACACATACACCAATTCTCTATGAAGTTATCTTTCTTTCTATCAACTACATAGCAAACATCATATTTAACTATAATGTTTTCTATGTATCTGTCAATCTTTTATGTTTGTCACCTGTCCATACTTTATTATATATTATCTATAATTTACCTACCAATTGTCTCTTAATGATTTGTACATCTGTCCTTTATTTATCATCTATCTGTCATCTGTTTTTCATCATCTAGCTCAGTTTCACTCATTAAATAAATGGTTAACAAGTCTACTGATTAGAATTACATAAATTCTTACCTAAATGTAACCATAGCCAATATAGATTTAGACCTAATTTCTGGATCCACAAATGAATGACAACCACATTCTTCCTGCTGAATAAATAAGCCAAGAAAGTAAGTAATAGCTTCATAACAAGTAATCCTTTGATGCCTGAGCAATATAATACCCTTCTACAAACATTACAAAAGGTCAATTATGGAGGAAATAAATATGATGATTCCTTATATGTTTATAATTCTTGAAATAATTTCAAGAGAGTTTCATATAAATCCTTTAATCTTATTCCCAAGAAACATATCTCTGAATCTCATAGTATATCAATTTGTTTTTTTTTAATCTAAAAGTAATAAATGAATAAAGCAAAGATACTAGACAATACCTACTTAGGTCACACTTGTTCTGTGCCAACTGCTTCATATTAATTTAAATTTTCAGATCAAGTTAGAATTACATTGGAATATTACGGTCTCCCTTCATTCGAATAATATCTCCAGTTTCAAACAAAAGTGCCACTGCCAATAATAACAGAAGAATCATGTGCAGTGTATCAAATTCTTATGTGAGTGAGTCAGTATTCATGTGCAATGCAAGCTGGATTCACAGCTTTATGTATATTCTTCCATATAAGCACAGCAAAACCCCAGCACTAAAATTAATAACCAACATTTATTAGAGATTTTGAATTCTGACTTCCAGCTTAGGTGTAGCAGAAAAATTAATAAGAAGATGTAGCTTAGCCATTTGGGGCCAGATATAGGCAATTCTTACATCCTTTATAAACCCACCAAATATACAGGTTCACACTGTTGAGAATTCTGCAGTATTTTAGCCAAGTCACTGTGTGGACTAGTTTTATATCAGTGTAATCTGAGATGACAAAGCCTCAATTGAGAAAATGCATCCATAAGAGTGAGCTGTACGCAAACCTGTAAGTTATTTTCTTAGTGATGTTTGTGGAAGGGAACAACTCTGTGCTGTTGGCCCTGGGTTCTATAAGAGCATAGGCTGAGTCAGTCATGAAAGTAATCCAGTAAACTTCATGTTCTGCTTAAGTTCTTGCCTCCAGGTTCATGGTTATTTTGACCTTTTGCCCTGACTTCCTGAAATAATGTTGTATGATGTGCTACAAGCTTTGTGTTAGACAAACAAACCCTTTCCTCCCCAATCTGCTTTACACAGTGATAGAAATCCTGACTAAGGGAGTTACCATTCGTTAGCCAATTACCTCATGAAATCATTGACGGAGTCTAATGTGCAGTTATGATTTTTAGCCAATGTTTTTGGGAATGTCTAAGGAAGGCTTGGAAGTGGTAATGGAGAGAGGGAGAATCTGCTGTCACGAAGGCCACATTTGTGACTGGACCAACCCATTGGAAACTCTGGAGCTATACAGTTTCTCCTGAATTGTTGCACCAAGGTGGACCAAGATGGACAGACCTTTCATATCCCACATGTATCAGCCACCAAATATAGAATTTTCTGGAAAGAGGAGAGTAACAGTCATTCTGTGTTATTAAGGCATTTCCCAAGGGAATTTACACCAGATGACTCATGCTAATCACATTTCCAAGATCTTCTCTTGAAGGGATGTGTGAGAAGATCATCACAGTCCCCTGAGAGACTTGGGCAAGAGATGATCACTGTATCAAGCGAACACAATGATCAAGCCACATATTTAATGATTGATTGTTGATAAGAACATAGAATTAACAATGGTTGACATAAAGAAAAATGTACTGACCCATAGACAGGTTTATGACCCTCAGCTGACTCATGTAGATCTCTGCTCTGGTGGGAGGCCTGGAACTACAGGGGAGTAAACTCTGAATAGCTAAATCTTTCCTACACACACACACGCACGCACGCACACGCACACACATCAATCAGAAAAGATAATCAAAAAGATAATAAAAACTCTCTTTGCTCCTTAACTAAGAACTATTCCACAAGAAGATGATTGGAGACAAAAAGCAGGCAGTACAAGTCATGTGGAGAGTGTCTGCAAGTTTAAGGATGATGGTGTAGCCTAAGAAAAAAGGCTAATGTATTGTAATGCAGCACAGTTTACATAAGAACCACTAGAAAGTTCTTCTGCTCAAGAGTACTTGAGAGGATATTGGGTTGATGAAAGGAGTCTGGCATGAAATTGGAAATGTATGCTTAGATATGAAAATGTTGGCGTTTTAAAATGCCATAACGGAAGTAATGGGAAGCCAAGAAACTATAGTGAACACCAAGTCATAGAATCGAAAACGTGCGTTTGACTGTGTGGAAACCAGCATGAATGAATGAAAGCAGGAGTAGGTGCTGGCAGATCTAACAGGTAAGACAGAAAGTTACGAAATACAACGCATTCTTAAAACTGAAATTGTAAGTGTAGAATGAAGCTTTTGATAAATGAATATTAACGAAGCTAAGTAGAGGCATTTCCTACAGTGGTACAGCCAGTGGTTCATTGGCTATGCTCCAGTAAATAACCTCACACCAATGTCTATTCATATAAACCTAACTATACCCAGAGGATGACAAGTAAAATATACTAAAGCTACAAGAAATCATGTTGAGGAGTAAGGGTTCAGTGGGGTTGGGATGGAGATACATTAATGGAGGACATACGGGATCAAAATACATTATGTATATTGCCAAATAAAAACTTTAGGGGAAGCAAAACAGAAAGAGAGTGGAAAAAAGTAGAAGTCATAAAACTAGAAGAGAATCATGGAGAGGGAGACTTAAATAAATGAGACAGTAGAACACAGATGATGTGAACATAGAGATAGATAACACTTCGAAAGCTTTATGAATTTTAAAGAAAGCTTTAAACTTGGGATAAATGTGAAGGTGATGGACGAACAAAGGCTTGAGAAACTATTACCCACAGAATGAATAGTGTATAAAAATTTCACATAGAATCTATTACTTTATAAGCCTGTTGTGTTAACCATTGACATAGAATGAAAATAGCTTGCATGGTGGATAATGCTACTCTAGAAGCACTGTATTTTAAACAAACCCATCATCTGGTGTGGACAATTCTTTATAAGCTTTGGGGCAAAAGAAACTCAATAGATTCTGGCCCCCCATCCCGCCTCAAAAATACAGCTTCTTGATATTGCAGGTGATAAAATTCCGTTGCTGAAGACACTACACACATTGCTTACAAGATTTTGAGAGATGAACCTTAATCTGAGCTATAAGTCTCCTTGCTGCTGGTTCACTTACACAGCGCTCAAAGGTGCTTTGCAAGATGCTGAGGATGTCATCAATGACTTTAACTCAATGTGAAGTTTATGAAGTACAGTGCCAAACTACTGGGCAAGTTGCAGTGTTGGGTCTAGTAGCTGCATGATTGACAACCAACCACTCTCATTTACTGGATTTGATACTAGCTTTGTAGGAGGTAATATATTTCTTGTTCTTCTAAATCCAGACAAGATCCATGCCAGAGATTTTCAAAGGCTCTAAGGATGAACTATTACCATGGTTTAGGTGAACAAACATGGTGACAAACCACTTTCTCAATATTTATTTAACCTGTAGACAAAGTTGCTCTCGACCTTAGTCAAAGAAACTTCTTTTTAAAAGGAAAAGTGACTGGGTCAGAGACTCATGGCTGTACATGGGTTAAAATAGGATACCACTGATTACTCAGATCCAAAATGGCATCTATACCACCCCATATAATTATCAATAGCACTGATGAGGAACCAACATGAAGAATGATATGGAGGACTCCCAAAAGCTATCGTCAAGGCATGACACAGTCATAGCAAACATCATCTCAGGCCCTGTCAACAGTCACTAATCGATTGAGGAAGGGCTTATGGGGCTTTAATCCTCAAGACTGGACTATTTGCTATTAAGGGTTTCTGAGGGAGTAATAACTTTTGTCTACAGTTGTATAGTCAAAAGCTTACCTACCAGGATCTAATCATACTGGTTAAAATTCAATGGGTCATAAACCAAACCTAAAGATATTAATGTGGGAATGAGTTTTATAAGGACCTGGTAAAATTGTGTGCTGGGTTAGAAAAATAGAGAAAAAGCAGGGCCAAAATTTTCAGAAGGAACTATATGCAATAAAGAAATGATTAGACCAAATTTATTTTATAAAAAACAAATTTTGGACACTAGAATGAGTTTTCCTTTATTCCATATATATATTACACACACACACACACACACACACACACACACACACACACACAGAGAGAGAGAGAGGGGGGGGGAGAGGGAGGGAGAGAGAGACAGAGACAGAAACAGAGATAGAGAGAGAATTTCATAATGTTGAAATTATTGGTATGTGTTAATTTTATGACAGTGATATCTGTACAGAATTATATGCCAGAAAATTAACATCTTAGACAACAGCAGTGTCTTTTCCTGTAAGGTTTGCCAGTGTGCTTGGGTAAAAAAAGGCTATTAGACTCAGAGCTTGTTTTATTTACTCTAGGCATTGAGTTTCTATAATTATTGTTCTACAAAGGAAAGTAAGGTGAAAGTTCTCGAACCCCGTGACTGTAAGAGCTCATTCACTATGTCACCTATCATTCATGGTCTCTCATCTGCTTGAATCTGTGTTAACAATATAAAAAATCTAGCTCTTTAAAATCCAAATGTACAACATTTTGATAGGTGCCATGTACTTTACCTATTCTGTGTGGTGTTTCTCCTGACGTTTATATCACACAAAACTTTTAGACTTTAAAGTATCATTGAACATTTTTGGACTGTGGCACGTACGATCCTGTCTTCTTCATTATTATATCAGTTGAGAACCCAGAGTCTAAGAGTGGAATGATAGCAATAAAGGGATTTTACATTTAGTTTTAACAAGGCTATGTGTAAAAGAATCCTCTTTTATGGTGCTGCTTTTGTGTTGTTTTCTGTAGCTTTAATTTTGCTCTTTGCTTTTGGATTTTTCCAAAAATAAATTAAAATGTCTGCTCATCCTTGTTGGGATGACATTAAGACTATAGAGATGTTTCTGTCCTGCTATTAATTTCTGTTTTACCTAGATTTTGCTCTCCCATACTCACAAATGCATCTTTCTTTTCTGGAGCCTATACATTCAAATATGATGAGGGCTAATGTAGTCTTCTCTCTTTCCCTCTCTCTTTCCCACCCACAATTTCTGTCTATTTAACTCTGTCACGCTGTTCTACATAGTAAAAGATAAACTCTTCTGTGCTCAACCTGCTTTAACCTTTAGCATTTAAAAGAGTCAAACAAATCTAAGCTATTGTGCTGTAGCCCAACTTTTGTAACCAAGGACCTTGTTTTGAGCATGAGTCTTTGAAAATTAGCAAGCAGTAAAAATTAGGACGCTGGTAAGCAGAACAAAGTACCTTTCATTTGCTAACACAATACCTTTTTCTTTATGGCCACTTTCCTTCAGGATTTCGCCACTTGTAGGTTTTCTAGTGGATAATCCTACACCCATGTGCATATGGACTGTACTAATTATACTAAGTGGGTTAACTTAATTAATTGATTTCTGAAAGTCAGATATTTCTGTGAGATAAAATTCAAAAGGTCCAAAAAAATAAAACTTAATTTACTAATTCATTGTGACTTCAGTTTTCAGAAGACATCAATTATCTAGAATGTTACGGGAAAATCAAATCCTCTAGTATTCTAATCAGTTTTAAACAATTTAATTTACTGTTGTCAAGCAACTTGTTCAGATACTATAAATAAAGCAATCTCTCATTTACTCTTCTTTTATCATGAAAAAAAAATTATTGACGAACAAGTCTATTAGACACAGAAAAGTTTAGAGGGATTTGTTTATATAACAAATCAATTTGGATTAATTTAAAAACAAAAGTAGTCCTCACTTGATGGCAATAGATGAGTTCGTAAACATAAATAAAGTGTTTAACTTTGGATAGTTTTCCAAGAGACAAATACAAGCAATTCATAAATATCAGGGTAGGGGGACTACAGCCAATTTATCTTTCTGCACACATGTTTATTCTCAATAAATGTATACACAGAAAATTCACTAGTGTATTCCATAACATTGGATGTTTAGTCTCACATGCCCTGTTGCAAAGCAGAATGGATGATATTGGGTTGTTTTCTGAGCTCCCGGGTGTGGGGGGAGGTTTGAAGGTTTACAAAGCTGTAGTACCTACATCATGCTTCACATTTCTATCCAGTATCCAAAGACATTCATAATGGGCCCGGGAGATGGCTCATCAGGTAAAGGTGTTTGTTCTCAAGCCTCATAAACTGAGTTTGATTTACTTTAGACACATGGTGAAAGGAGTCAACAAATTGACTTCCATGTGTACACCATTGCAGGTGACATCTCAACACCTATCTCTGCCTCTCTCTCTCTCCGCCTCCTCTCTCTCCTTCTCTCTCTCTCTCTCTCTCTCTCTCTCTCTCTCTCTCTCTCTCTCTTTTCCTGCAGAATGATCATACTGTGAACCCCTAGATTGTATTATTTACTGAAAGAAAAAAAGCTATTTCTAGTTGTAGTTTGGCTTAGCTCTTAGCACACACCTTTAATCCTCTGGTTGGCATACAGACAGGTCCTTAGTACACACGTTTAATTTCAAACAATGAGAGGTAAGTTAGTTTGTAGAAGGAAGCAGCCATGTTTGAGAGTGATGTATAATTGTGTGACAAAGTGATAAATCTGAGAAAAATTTGACAGGATATGCCCAAATTTTATAGAGAGAGGAAAGGCAAGCTACTTAGGAGGGCAGTGCAGAGAGAAATGAAGGAGAACATTTTATTATGATAGTTGTACAGAGACAGGTTGCAGAGAGAGAAAACAAGATAGACACAGGTAAAGACAGAATGAGCCAGTGAATGACAAGTAGCCAGAAGTTTAGAATAGATTGCCAGTTAGTTTGAAGTCAAGCAGAGCAATTCAGGAGAGGCCAAGAAAGAGAAGTCAGCTTGGAGAGGAGTTTGAGCCATAAAGCTGAATTGAATCAGAAAGAACAAGAAAAGGTGAGCTTATTCAGCAATAAGTCTTGGAGGTTTAAAACATTCTAGGCCTATATAAGATTGTATAGAGGTTAGAAACTTCCAGGGCTAGGCCTAGATTAGCCAGCAGAGGTAATGAGCTACCAAAATGACAATTAATATAGGAGAATAAAAAATATATTTACAACGCTATCTCTCACACAAACACACACAATAAATAAATAAATAAATAAATAAATAAATAAATAAATAAATAAAATTATGATTGATTCCTCATAAATATTTTTTAAAGACACTCATAAATTGGGTTTGCTTTCTCATCTGCATAAAGAGGTTATCAATCATGTCATCTCTGCACTCCTATCTTCCACCACCTACCACCAAATGCTTAATATCTTTTCCAAATTATAATCACTCCATTATATTGATACAATGGAAAAAAGAGGAAAACTTTTATGGAATACCCCAAGATGTTATTTAAAAACTACTTCTTGCAATATTACACATTATATTCTATGTATTACACAGTATTTAACAATATATATATATATATATATATATATATATATATATGTACATATATATACATATATATGCTGTAAGATGATGAATTTTTAAATAATTCTTAGGAGCATTGATAAAAATTGGCTAGTATTAGAGATTATGTAATAGGCAGAATACTGAGCTTTATAGATGGAGCAAGTTATTCACATGTCACATTTGTTTATACTGTGTGTGTGAGCTATGGCAGATATGTGGTTGACAGAGGATATCCTGTAGAAATCACTTCTCTCCTTCTTTCAGGCCATCATTCTTGGCTATGGGTCCTAGTAGCCAACAACTAAGCCATCTCATTACTTCTATCTCCTTTTTGGATTATCTTTAAACTGTGAGAACTTGTCGATACTTACTTAATGGAGATAATTTTGTGTAGTATTGTAAATTTTAAAAAAATCATTCAATTTATTTTAGTAATGGAGTGAAATGTGCAAGCCTTGTGATAGTACACCTCCCATGTTTGATCAGCCTAAATGCTTTCTGTAGTCACTGGCTGATTCTTATTTATGGCATTTTCAATATGGCTACATGCCTTGGCATTGGAAATTATGCTCCACCTCCTGGCATGGACCACTTATTTAGAGTACTCGTATTCATTTCTCACTTGGCCCTCAGGAACACGTGTAATTAGCTCTCACTTGGGTTACTATTGATTCCACCCTGGCAGAAGCACTCTGAGATTGGCTTGGATGTCTTGCAAGATGAAAACTATTTGGCACACCTTGAAATACAATTGGACAACAAAGGAGCAGATGAATATATGACTTATGTGAGAACTGAGTGAATTTGGGGATGCTGTTTTTAAGAAAATCTCAATTGTTCAATTTTACCAGTGAAGACTCAGGAGTCAGATACTGTGCTGAAAGCCTGCTAGCTCAGAGAGGCAGAGAAGACACACAGCTGACCTTCCTTCTTAGCTGACATCCCAAAGGGAAACTCTCATTCTGCATACTATCTCAAAAACCCCTCGAACTAAACTACTTCCTACGTGTCTCTCTATCCATTCTCTTGACTTCATTTTACCCTCTGGGGTATTTTTCTTATGTTCACTCTATATCAACTGATTGCATGCTCCCCTTCTTGACCTATGGTTGAATTTACTTAATCCTGTCAACAATAAGCAGAAAAAAAAACTTGGATTAAAGGTGTGTGCTAGGGCTGAGGCATACAACAATTAGAAATAGGTTTTCCCAGTAAACAGCAAAATGTTGAGATTCACAGTATGGTCAAATATCTTGGAACACTGGGGAAATTTGCTCCCCAAGTTTTCTGTTCAGCTTGCTAAGAGTGTGGGGGAATTCCCTTACTGATAACACTTTCCAATTTTGGGGACTAAATAACTGAAAGGAAGAAACCCAAGGAGGAAAGAGTTTTTGTAACCACTCTTTTACTCTATGAAAATTCCATACATGTACATAATGAATTTAAGTCATGTTTGGCTCTCCAAAACCCATCCCTTATCTAATGGTCACTTCTTCTGAAACTCTCCTTCCCAAGTCACCCCTCCTACTTTTGTGTCATCCTTCTCTATGCAATCCACTGTTTTACTAGAGTTGAATGCACTAGTCCTACATTCAAAGATGGGTTTGTTTTGCCTCACAAATTGAAGGATATAGTCCATTACAACCAGAAACCCAAGACCATGGGCTACAAATGCCAGCACCTGGTTACATCACTAAGCAGTGAACAATTGAATGGGAAGTGATGCCAGGACATCCCAAGAAGGGATGACCCTGCCCCAGACCTACTTCCTCTAGCAAAGCTATACCTCCTAAAAATTCTAAAGTCTCTCACTTGCAGGGAATCATTCGATCAGACACATGACTCGGTAAGGCAAAATTTCATAGTAAAAGCACAGCAGGAGAAAAGGAGTGGCAAGAAGTGTGTAGGAAATATCTGTAACGAATGCCTCAGAACCGAGAGGAGTCATATGCCTTTTCCAAAATTCGATGTAGTATTGAGTGTGTTCGTGGCACAGAGAGGAAGAGCAAGATTCAAGAAGGACTTCCTGTATCACCTACCTTTAGTTTCTTCAGGCTGGTAGATTGTCTGCATGTGGGCAATATTCAAGAAAACTTTGATTTCTGATGTTTTTTTCTGTTTGTTTTTGTTTTTGTTTGTTTGCTTGTTTGTTTTTTAAATAGGTGACTATGTCAATAGAAGATCTTAATTAGGTAGAAGTACAAGGGCCAAATGATATTTTTCAAAACTGTGTTTGTTTTCATTTATGCCACAAATTTTCTAAGTCCATGATCAAGATTCTTATTAGGCAAAAGAATGGTGGACTACAGGTGCACACGGTGAGTTTGCCTTGGGGTTGCTGTGTTCTGGAGATGAAAGAGCACATAGTGGGCTTTGAAAACATACATAAGGATCTCCCTGACTTCGTGCTAAAATACATACTTCAGATATATTGGAATAACTCAAATATTTCATTTCACTTTATTTTATGTATTGTTTGATTCCTTTATTGGAGCCTCTAGAACGTGTCAAAGAAGTTCTACATTTATCCCATGTCTGTGTTATAATTAACATTCAAGGAAACAGGATTCATTTAGAGCAGTGGTTCACAATCTGTAGGTTGGAAATTATTTTTTTGGGGGAGGGGCACATCAGATATCCCACCAATCAGGTACTTATATTAGAATCCATAACAGTGGGAATTTTCAGTGATGAAGTAAGAGTGAGATAATTTAGTGACTGAAGGTCACCACAACCTGAGGAACTGCAGCATTAAGAAGACTAAGATGATCTGCAGTGATCATCAATGTCTAGTATTGCTTGATCTATTTTAAATACAAACAAACAAACAAGTGAGTCTGGGAGATGGCTCTGCTGGTAAAAGTGCCTGTTGTACAAGCATCTGAGTCCAAATTCCCAACACCCACGTTAAAAATAAGGTGTGCAGTATCCTGTGCAGTAATAGCCCCAGCACAGCCACTAGGTCAGAGATGGAAGTGAAGCTGGCTGCCTGCAGCCTCACTGAGAGGCTCTGACTCAAAGGAATAAATTGAAAAGTGATGAGATAGGATACCCAGTCCTCTCTGCTTTCCTGTTTCTGTCCATGCATAAGGTCATAACCATAAACCAAATACATTTATTTATACACATTTACCTTTATTCAGAGAGAGAGAGAGAGAGTTGAAAATGAAGAACAGACCTCTCACCAGATTTCTCTCTGTCCAGAGAGCACTTCCACACGTGCATTCTACTGTGGATGCTCAACTAGTGCTTGCTAAACATATCACAGATGTGAAGACCATGAGAACTCTTGACAGAGGGCTTAAAAACCAGTGGAAATTTCCAAAAAGGAAATTACTTACTGTACTGTCAAGGTTTTGTGGAGAATGTACCCAAGTAGGAGAAAATCTGGGGTGTAAGATGACTGTGGCTTGCTGGGGACATCCAGTCATCAGGTTTGCATGCGTCATTGCTGAGCTTCAACTGCTATTTGGCCAGCATCTCACACCTCACTGAACTTGGGTTCCCATGTGGCTACTCCAATCATTTCCTGGCTTCATCCTTGTGCTGGGTGTTGCTCAGAGAGCGCTGTCCCTGCCGACTACACAGAGCCTTCAAGAACACACATCGTCGACTTGATAAAGATAATCAATAGAGCGCTATGGGAATATTGTTTTTCTTCGAGCAAGGCAGAATATTTGTATTCATTCCTCATTAATTTTAACTTTAATCCTTTTGCTAGCTGCCACTTGGATGTCATTTGTGTAGCAGAGAATAAAATTGTGTTTTAACATCGTCGCCGCTTCCACAACAGCTTAGAGGTCAGTTGTTAAGTGAGCCTGGACAAACTTGGAGAAATTTTTTTTCTACAAGGAGCTCCAGAGACTAGGAGGCAGCAATGGCAGGGTTAAAATTTCAGGGATATGAAATAACAGAAATTCTCCTTTTTTTCTGGTAATTTATCTTTAAAATCAGACTGTAAAATCTTCAAGGTACCATTGTATCATGACTCAAATTTAAACAGAAATCTTTCATTTTTCTTTTTGTTTCTTTGCACTCATGTTCTTTTATGATAAATAAAACTATTTTTTTATAAGCAGAATGAAGATCTGACATTTTTCAGAATGAAATACTATACCTGCAATTCTCTATATTATTTGTGAACTGAATCAGAGGTCTGTTTACAGATGGTCTAGAAACTCCCATTTACTTAGATCTCCCCTATAAATATCTGCGTGACTAAACTTTGCCTCTGCATAAGCACTATAATTAATCTAAGGTTTCATTCAGCATATATATATATATATATATATATATATATATATATATATATACACATATATATGTGTGTGTGTGTGTGTATGTATGTGTGTGCATACATATATAAAATATATATTATATATGTGTAATATATGTGTACATATATTATTTTAAATATATGTATATGTCTTTGTTTAAAACAAATATAAATATATGTCTCTGTTTAAAACACACAACCTGGAGAGAAGGCTCTGCAATTAACATTTGCATATCTTGCAATGGATTGTAGTAGGTTGGTTTCCAACACTCAAGTTGGGCAGCTTGTGTCAAGTCTCCAGCTCCAAGGGATCTAACAACTCTCTCATCTGTCCTCTGTAGACATACACACACACATGGAATATAGTCATTCATACATATATCTGCATATAAATAAGTAAATAAATTAAGATGATTCTACATTTTAAAAAGTGAAACACACAACTAAAAAACAGCGTTGTAGATTTGAAATCGGTACGGCCCAGAACTGTTTCTTTGTCCATGGTTTGAGGACTAGTGTAAATCATCATGTGAAATCACAAAACACTCCTGTGAGGCACGATTTTACCCTCCGTGTATATCTGTCTTAATTGTGGATGCACTCATTCTATAGGCAGTTTTCCTAGAGACTGGTGCTCATTGCTTTCTGTTTGCTGATTGTCAATGAAACCAGTCGGGTGCCTCAAGCTCCTGCAACCTTAACTTTCTAGCATCATAGAGTATACCTTGAACTAAATGCTAAAATAACTCTTTCTCCCATGAGTTACTTTTGTCAAGGACTTTTATTACAGTGACAGGAAAGTCGGTTATTATATGATGAGCCTGTATTAAAAAGTAATTCCAAACTGTATTCAGTCACTTTACTACGTTGGGTTTTTCAAACCCACCACCACTGCTCTGTATTCATGAAAAGTTATAATCATTATACTTTGGTTTCTCTCCATTTTCTTAGCTGTATTTCTGTATCACTTTTATCTGTTAGTACACTGAACACATGTATGTGCTCTTAGAAACAGTCTTATTGAAGTATTACAAACATACATATACACACACATTCATGCACACACAAATATACATAGGCATAAATGTATGTGTGTGGGTATGCACACACACATGAATATATATATATGTATATATATATATATATATATACATATATATATATATATTACATATATATTCATATATACATATATTTACCTAGAATCTAAAGTTTCATTAGTTTAGACATAGAAATCATTCATTATAACAACACTGCATTCCAGATAATGAACAGAAGACATATCAACACCTCCCTATATTCTCTTCTGTTCCTTCATGTACACATTTTAATTATAGATACCAAGTTGTAATAAGATCTCTAGATCACAGTTCTGCAGCACTATAAAACTGTATAGCCACTGGGAATAAAACTTCTAATTTCTTACATTCTATAGCCCCACACACCATTATTGTATTCTGTATGCCTGTAAGGATGCCTACATCAGTGGACCATTCCCATATTATCCTACAACTGCAATCATTAGGTACCAATAGCCAGAAATGTTATGCCTGGTTACAAATCCAAAATAAAAGGGGATATGATATGATGTACAAATAAATATCTTTACTCTTCTCTTCATTGCAACATTATCCATAAATACCAAACATGGGAAATTTTCCAGAGTGTATTGATACACCAATGAAGATTAATATACTATTATGCCTGAAATAACAAAGAAAAATGCAAAATGTAAATACTATTATTTGTGACACTGTACACAAATTAGGTATATTTGTTTCAATGAATTCAGTTGGTCCGAGCAGAGTAATTATGTATTCATATACTCTATTTTTAATTTTATACATATATACAATATATCTTCATCATTGCCATCCTCTGCTCTCTCCAACCAGTTCCACTAGTTCCCAACGTATCTCCTATAAAATCTGCTTCACAACATAATGTCTTTTTAAAGTAACCCATTCTGGAGAGGAGTGATTCCCCTTCTTTTTAGCAACCATTAGTTCTTACAGTTCTTAATCTAGCTCTGAAGCCTTGTGAGAAGCTTGGAAATCCCCATCCTTGTTTTCATTTCAACCTGTGTTGTCCTTGTGCTGGTGTTAAAGGGATGTTATTGTTGAGATGTTTATGGATACACCTTCCCTGTCACATACAGATGATAGTATCTTAGAGAAAATAGAAGCTGAACTTTTTGTTACACTTTACTTTCTCATAGTCATATATGCCTTAAATTCTTCATTGTAAAAAAAACATATGCAACAGTCAAGTTTCTCATAATAGGCAATTGACACATTGTGTAACTAAATCCTTTATCCTAACAAAATGATATGTTAGCTACTATTCAGAAAAAGCCTAAAAAGAAAATTAGAAATCAGATATACCTTAGGTTTCTCTGCTTATATTACTTAATTAATAGTAGACATTCTGTTTCATGTAATTTTTACATAAATTGTCAAAGGAACACACAAGAGGCTTCCAATTTGACCTACAGTGGATCTGAAAAGGTATCTTTATTTCCACTGTGTGAGACATTTCATTGGTCCCCAACAAGAGACGGGAAACCTGCCCACAGAGTTCTTATTCAGCAACCTCGTGCAGCTGTACCATTCACCCATGAACCACATTGGAAACATTTCACTTCTTCTGTCCTGGTTTATTCATTTGTTAACTAAAGAGGACTCATACCTCCAGTGTTTTCTGCCGAGAAGTACATGTGAATAACTGCTCTGTAGTTATTTTTGTTCCATTCATTCTCCATCCACCTTTGTTGACTTCCTGTAAGATTTCCTCTGCCTTGCAGTTTGTACCGGCTCATTAATATATTAAGTGCTCACAGGTGACTTCCTCTCCATTAAAGAAAGAAGTGGGGGATGATTAGGTGAGAGCTGTGTTCTTCCTGATCATTGATATGCTGTACCTGTGTTATCTGAGGATACCGGGCAGTATCTTCCACCATCTGCTATGGAACATTTGGTCACAGACTTAGTCTATGCTACCAACTTTCCTGAGTGAAAGGCTACACTGATATGACTGTTTCCTTCTGCTTCTACATTTACAATGTTTCATTAAATGATTGACTTATCTTTGTGTGCCTATTTGTGGTTTTGTGTGGATTCCACATGGTAAGGAACGTATTTGGAGGCTTGAGAATAATTTCTGTGAGTGTGTTTTCTTCCAACTTATGAGTTCCTACAAGTGAATTAAGATTGGTAGTTTAGTGGCAAGATTTTTGACCCTCTAATCCTTCACACGTTTCAAAAAGAATTACTAACCAATGATAATTTCATGTAAAAAAAGTGCTATGAGTTATTTTCTTTTTTTCATAAATATGAAGACAAATTCAGTTAGAATCACAGAAAGGGATAAAGAATTCTATTCTCATATCTAGGTGCTATGAGTTATTTTCTTTTTTTCATAAATATGAAGATAAATTGAGTTAGAATCACAGAAAAGGATAAAGAATTCCATTCTCATATTATATCTAGTTTAAAGACCATTGTGCCTTATTTTTAAAATCCTGGTTGTATTTTATAAGAAATATCATTCTAAAACTTTCCAGATTGGTATTCCTTGTAGCAAAAGATGCATTTTTAGGGTTAACAATACTTGTTCTCATTAAGGCTAAACCTTATGAACACTTTTAGATATTTGCCTAGGGGAACACACAGTTCAGAAAAAACTGTCCACCCACATGTAGGCAGACAGAAAACTCAATCAAGCTTTGTGAAATCTTGTCAGGAAAAATAATTACACTCTTGACTTAAAGAGTGCATTTTTTTGTCCCCAGTGACAAAGGAAGCATTTAATTATCAAAAGCTTGTAGTGGTCCACAGTTGACATCTAATTTATTTAATTACACAAAATATGCTGTAAGACATTTTGTTTCAGATAGCTTAGAACTTTCAGAATTGACCCATGGCCAATGAGGTAGAGGTACTATTCTCAATATTTTTGTGAATTACTAAAAATCTAACTGATGTCAATCAATACTAGGGAAGTGTTTGGGCTGGATAGAAAATCCTTTTGTTGCTTGGTGCAAGTCTGGGGACCATACCTGAAACGTTTATACATGTTACACTATTGACAATTTTGGTTTACATGTGAAATGTTCCACAAAGGCTCAATTGTTTGAACATCTAATCCCCAGATAATAATGCTGTTTGAGAGAGGTGAAGCCTTGCGAAAGGAAGGGAGTCACTGAAGATAGGCCAGAAGTCCTATAGCCTGGCTCTATTTCCTTCTCCCTATCTGCTTTTGTATGGGACACCATGTGATCAATCCAACTCCTACTCCTGCCGGAAGCTTTCTGTATGTCCATGAACTGTACCGCACAGACTGAGCCAAAATACACTCTATTTTCTCTAAGGTGAAGTATTTTGTCACAGCAATGAGAAACGAAACCACTTGCTCATTCTGGAGTCCATGTCTAACAGCTTTACTTATATTGGCATGGGTGTTATTTTTTTATGTTTTGTTTTGTGGTTTGAGAAAGTTTCATAGTGCTAGACTGTTTCAAACTTGCTATGTAGTTGAGGCTGCCCTTGAAATCCTGATCCTACTTCCTTCTAAGTGTTAGGACAAGAGACTTGAGCTACTAAATTCAGCTCTGTCTAAAATCTTTACACTTTTATTAAATATGTTTTATTGTTCATGTTATAAGCAAACTAATGAATTTTCTTCATTTCCCTACCAATGTTTTGTATATAACTCAATAAAAACCAAATATAATTTAGCTGAACTACTGGAAAAAGGATCAACCTCCCCAAATCAAGTAATTTAAACTAAAAGATATTTATGACTTCTGCATTTTGAGAATGCGACTGGCAATAAAAAATATGCAAAAGTTTATGGGTAATAGCTTCCAAAAATGAGCATGATCAAGAAAAATAGCCATTAATGCAATAATTTGTATTTCAAAAAGTTTATACTGAAATGACATGGTACATACAAAAAGACACAGTTTGTACTTATATTCAGCATAGACATGCATCATGGAATAAAAGAAATAGAAAACCTAACGTATCAAACTATAAGAGACAAACAATCAGAGTCACAGAGATGGATTAGACTGTCTGTAAGGCCATTAAAGAGCATGCATGATTTTCGGAGTTAGAGAGATTGATTCTTTTTCTGACTTGAGCATAATCTTATACCATTCTCTTGTGGAAAACCCTTAATCACACTGTAATTCTTTCTGGTTCTTAAAAGTATGAATAATAAAGTTTTTTTGTCAAGGAATTATTCTGAAAATTAAAGTATATATTATTTACACCTAGCATGGGCTATTAACTTGTGATTTTGTTATAATAACACCTAACAGCTTCTGCTAAACACCAAAAAGCAATGACCATGGAAAACTATGTCAGTGAAAATGTAGGGTGGGTAAGTCCTAATTTTCTCAATTAAGAAAAAAAAAAAACTACAGGAATCCTATGTAACTATAGTACAATCCTATGTTAAACAAAGCAAAGTACAGTAAAAACATGAACACAGTTTTATTTTATAGCTTTTTCTATAATCAACACACATAATTGTACCATTTTATATTAAAAGAGCATTTTAGTCTTTTCAGTATTTGCTAAGCTGCATATAATGGTATTCCTTGGATTTTTATGGAATATTTAGCTGACTTTTTAACTGCACCAAATAACACTGAAATTGCTTAAAAAATAAAATTTATGATGTGACATCTGATTGCATATAATGTGAGACAGAACCAGGTACAGACTGAAAAATAAGAGAATGTGTGGAAATGCTTTGAACAACACCAGGATTGTTACAAAGTGACTCCAAATTTGGCTCCAAATACTGAGAGATTATGTTTTAGACACACGTACACACGTATACACGATCTGAAACTAAGAAAGGCATTGTCACATGGAACGCTCAGCCTAGGACTGTCATCTATGCCCAGGGCTCTGTGTGCTGGGAGTGAAGGTGCACGTGGTGGAAGGTGTTCCTATATTTGGCAAAGCTGAAATTTAGCCCTTATGTAAAACAGAACATTCTGAAGAGCTGATCCATCTCTGGAGAAAGGACTAGGAAAAAATGGTGTTCCCATTAGCAGCAGGAAACTTAACTTCTAAAGAAATAGAACCCCGGGCTCCCTCCTTAGTGCTTAAAGGACTCCCAAGGGTATTTTATGTGGGAAAATGGAAAGTCACTTTGAATATGAGCACACATTTATAAATGATTATGTTTATAAACACCATGAAAGGTTCTGAAGTGCCATAAGAAAACAGTATTAGCAAAAAGGAAACCAGTCAGAAAATATTAGAACAATCATTCAAAAAACTTATTAACAAAAGAGTTAAAGAAATACCGTTTGCAACAGCAAAAGGAGAAGGAGCTGTGTGAAACAGCCAAATGAAGTAGGCAGAAGGGAACAAAGATCACCTCTAGAAAGAAACAGCAAAGCCTCTATGTTATAATTAAAAAGTGTTAGAAGCAGGATGAGTTGATATCTTGTAACATATTCAAGCATGAAAATGAGGATATATGTGAAAAATGAGTCAACAAGAATTAACATTTTAGATGGGACATGGGTGTATAAAGAAGGTTAGATACAGAATGACATTAAAGTTATGATAACTGGCAGAAACTGTCACATAACCTAGAAATCAAAGTGCAATATCAATTTGATGAATGGATTTAAATACAAAAGTTACCTGGCACGATGGCTCAGTGGTTCAAGATGTCGGTTACCAAGCTTGAATATCTAAATCTGAGTTTAAATGCTCACAACCTGCCTGGTGGAAGGAGAGAGATGACTAACAGAGGTTGTCTTCTTGACTTTACATATGTGCTATGACATCCGTGGACAGACACTCAAATACATATGGGCAGACAAACACAAAGTAAACACAGAATAAATGAAATCAGAAATTTAGTTTAGAACTGGAAGGTGGAAATTAGAGAGTCTTAGGAAGAAACCTTCACTTTCATGTTAAAACTCTTCTTTCTCTCAAGGTCAAAATATATAATGAACTGTTCTATTGTGACATTGTGTTTCTTAAAGTGTTGGCTGCTTACTTAGATTTTTTTCATTAATTTTTTTAAAATTTATTTTCTATTGGGATTGGGACAGGACCTGTTTCTGAATGTGTGTGAGAACTTGTGTTTGTGTGAGCACATACGTGTGTGTGTGTGTGTGTGTGTGTGTGTGTGTGTGTGTGTGTGTGAGAGAGAGAGAGAGAGAGAGAGACAGAGACAGAGACAGAGAGACAGAGACAGAGAGAGACAGAGAGAGAGGCAGAGAGAGAGACAGAGAGACAGAGAGACAGAGACAGAGACAGAGAGACAGAAAGAAAAAAGAGAATGTGTGTGTAGATGTGTTTTTCTCACTGTCTCTGTCTCTGTATCTCTCTCAGTGTGTGTGTGTGTGTGTGTGTGTGTGTGTGTGTGTTTAGGTAGATAACAAGTGTAACAAGTATAACTTTTGCTAGGATTTCTCACGTACAGGCATTGTTGGGTAGAAACACCATTCAAAAGAGCAGTATTGTGTTTTCTAAAATCGGGAGAAAGAAAAAAAGTAGTCAAGAGGTCTCTGAGAAGGAGAACATAGGTGGTACTTCCTATGCAGTCAGGCAT
>JANHMN010000073.1:2500-40512 GCA_030674055.1 Rhabdomys pumilio | reverse complement strand
CATATATCATATATCATATATCATATATCATATATCATATATCATATCATGTTACATGTTACATGTTACATGTTACACGTTACACGTTACACGTTACACATTACATGCTACACTCTGTATGTTATATGTTGATATATGATATATGATATATGATGATTGATATATGATATATGATATATGATATATGATGATTGATATATGATATATGATATATGATGATTGATTGATATATGATATATGATATATGATATATGATATATGATATATGATATATGATACATGATACATGATACATGATACATGATACATGAAATATGATTGATATATGATATATGATATATGATATATGATATATGATATGTGATATGTGATATGTGATATGTGATATATGATATATGATATATGATATATGATATATGATATATGATATATGATATATGATATATGATATATGATATATATGTTATAAATATAATCTATCATGTATGCTTTTTTCCTTGGTAAAAAATATTTGGTAAAAAGTAGACCTCAATATATTGCAAAATGTAAACACTATCAGCTTGTATTTTATGACAACAGTGAATGTAAAGAATAAGAAACTAAAAAGCCACTGGTGATATAAAGTATTCTATAAAGCAAAAGCATGTGCAACTTACAAGTCATTTAGGGAATTACACAGTAAAATTTTATCCAAATAGTGGCCTGGGAGACAGTTTCCTGAGACACACTTCATGGCTGTGAAGATATTTACATTTCAAAATGAATACAAATAATTGGACTACTTGCACCTAGACTTAGTTTTAAAACTAGCAGTCAAAGGAATTAGATAAAAAGGAAGAATTGGGGAAAGCATGATGGCACTATACCAGGAAGAAATGACAGGGATAATCTAATAAGCAAGAAATGCAAAAGGGCACTGCCAAGAGTAGCAGACCACACCTTCATTGGAAGAAGTAATGCAAAATATGACACATTTGCATTCAGTGTTAGCAAAGGGAAACATGAAGCAATTAAAAATTAGGGACAGAAGATGAGAAGGAAGAGGAAACTAAATTTTCCTAAAGTATGCAAAATCTTGACATGTCTAGACTTATAAAATGTGATCATCTAAAAATAAGTCACAGTTGGGTTACTGTTTTTCTCAGGTGCCTGTAGTGGTCAGGAGAGGGTATCATAACCCTTTGAGTTGGAGCTGTTAACAGTCGTGAGCCACCTGACCTGGAACAAGTAAGGAATCTGCTGATACATCATATCTCCAGCTCTATAACTAAACCTAAATTCTGAAAACATCCTCAGTTTATGTATTATTTTAATTTCTAAAAGAAGTAGTTTGTTCTGGGTACATTGTGAAAAGAAAAGGTCAATCTCTTCTGTGTAGAAATATGAAAAATTTCCTGATACACATACAAATATATAAAGGTGAGCTACAGATTAAAAACAAAAATTTGCAAGCAGAAGTACTTAGTATAGAGAAAAAATTGAAATATTGTAGAAAACATAATAATTATAATTAGTAAAATTATTGGGAGACATATTCTAAAAGGCGCTATTAGGTAACAATGTTTTATTTTTAGTTTTCAAAGCAGCCCCCAGGTACATGTGTCTTAATTATGATTTATTAAAATATTACTAAAGACACAGTCACAAAAGAATTAGCTTTTTTTCTGCTAGAGGAAAATTCTAGATAATGATAAAGGAACTTTTGCGTTTGGCAATATTTTTAGAATATTTCCACACTAAGATTTCTGTTTTGTAATTTATAAGTCAAGAAATAAAGGCTATATTTGCGTATAATGTGGCATCTGTTTCTGATAGATGGAAGGTAATGAATTCAGACCTAAAGGTGTAGTAGCTATTCTATTACTTTGGGAGTCATAGCTGAAAAGAATGTTTCATATTGAAGTACTTCTTATCTCACAGGTTTCATTAGGTAGATCTGTGAGACTGCAGGATGGAAAGAGGGGAGAGGACCAGGAATGCGGGGCTGTTTCTTAGGTAAGCAGGTGCACTTATTTTACTCTCACCGCATGATAACATAAGCAGGAGTCTGCAGTGCAATTGCACAAAAGCAGTTTTACTAAATATTGTGTTTAAGAGTTACCAATGCTCACTTTTATTTTTCCCTACAAGTAAAAATGGCTCACGGCACCTTATTTTTTCAAATCACTCATAAATAAATTAAGATAGTAATTTTTCAGAGCCAAGCAGCATATATATATATATATATATATATATATATATATGTGTGTGTGTGTGTGTGTGTGTGTGTGTGTGTGTATGTATATATATGTATATATGTATATATATATATGCTACACACACACACATATATGTGTGTGTGTGTGTGTGTGTATGTGTGTTTGTGTGTAGCATATCCACATTTATTCAAAATGACTAAACAATTAATTACTACAACTGTAAGCATGAACATCACTCTGAAAATCTCTTGAAGAAATGAAAAAAATTTCCTCATTTGTATGGTTCTTACTGTAACAAATCTGTAGTAGGTTTTCAGTTACACACAAAAAAATAATAATTGTTGTAAAAGCATGATATGAAAGACTCTCCCATTAAAAGTTTACACAAAGCCTTTCTTAGAGGGATGTGGCACAATCCATCAAGTTTTTGTGAGATGATTTCTAAAAAGTTCAGTAAAAGGTTTTATTCTTAGTATAAAAGTCCATGATATACAATGCAAACAACTCAAAAAAAAAATAAAACCAGTAAAATAAACTTAGTGATTACAACAGAGAGGGGCTGTATAGAAATGCAGATTGTTAGTCAGGGTTACAGTTGTATCTTGGTAAATCATACAGGGTAATATATACAGAAAAATTTAAATTTCATTTTGTGGTACAGTCCACCTAGAACATTGGATTTATTCTGCAATATTACTTGTAGCAGAAATAGAAAAATCATTTCAAATTTAAACAAAAATGCTAAATTATAGTTCACTATATAAAAGAAATTAAAGATTTATTGAATGCATAATTATTGCATGCATGTAATTGCTGCAGTTTAAGGATAACTGACTCAAATTTGAGTTTAATGTTACTACCCTCTTTTCTAGTGAGAAAATTAGCCAACTATTCTGTGGTGGTTTGAATAAGCATCACCTCCATAGACTCATAAATTTGAGTGGATGGTCACCAGGGAGCTGTACTATTAAGAGGTGTGGCCTTGTTGGAGTAAGTGTGACTTTGTTGGAGGAAGTGTCACTGGAGGTAGGCTTTGAGGATTCATATGCTCAAGCCATGCCCAGTGTCACTCTTCCAGATACCTATGTATGAAAACTTGCACTTCTTTCTCCAGCATCATGTCTGCCTGTGTACTGACATGATTCCTGCCATGGTATGAATAAACTAAACCTCTGAACTTCAAGCCAGTCTCATTGAGAAGTTTTCTTTTAGAAGTGTTACTGTAGTCAGGGTGTCTCTTTAAGACATAGAGCCCACACACACCTTTTAAAAAAAATAAACTAATGTGTCTACTTTTTTTGCTGAAATTATCAGAAACATTTTATATTTTGGTTATGAAAACAATCCACCAAGCTAAATGACATTTTTCTCTACGATGATTTTTTTCTTCATTCTGACAAAATCATACTGCTTTCTTTCTGTCCCTTTATAGAATCCAATAGCATCCCCTTCAATAGCCATCATTATTTTTATATCTCAGATGATTTGCCCATTTGAAATAATAAGAATACAACTCAATATTTTAGTCAATAGATCAAGGCATGCAGTTACTTCAAAAATATTCTTAGAACATTTTCATCTTCCTGGTGGGAGATCTCATGAACCTACTGTACACAGATACACACACAGATACATATTCACATATACAGCAAATCCATAGATTTACCTTCTCTGATAAACCATGTGAGTGTGATCTATAGACTTGGTCTTCTATTTCACACTCTCTTCACTGAAAAGGCAATAAACCAGAACTACACCAATATCTTAGCAAGTATCCATTGTTCATTAGTTTAACATCACTGCATGCTTTAAAGTTACCATTCATCAGCTGATGCATATTGAGTTACCTCATTCTATCTGCCTGTCTCTGACTCTCTGTCTCTTTCTGTCTCTGTCTCTCTGTTTCTGTCTCTGTCTCTCTCTGTCTCTCTCTCTCACTCTGTGTGTGTGTGTGTGTGTGTGTGTGTGTGTGTGTGTGTAGTATATTCCTCTGTGCATATGTATAGTTAGGTGCACATATCTGCAGAAATCAAAGAAGAGTTTTTGGTATTCTACTCTCTCCTTCTCTGTCTTACTCCCTTGAGGCAGATTCTGTCAGTGACAATGGTTGCCAACATATCCCACAGCAATCCTCTCGTCCTTGCCACTCGCTTTACAGAGAGTAGAGGATTTTGTGGTCACGATCATTTTTTTTTCTGCATGAATGTTAGTAATCAACCTCAGATCCTGATGCTGTGCTTTTCGCACTGAAACATCTCTCTAGCTTTAATTTTATTTTTATAGGTATAATTTATGGCTTGTCTTATGCATACACTCAACATTTGTGTAGTTTTAATTATTAAAAATAAAAAATTGACTAATATGATAGTGGGCAAATGCATGACAAAAATGCCTTCAAGACAAATACAAGTTTTTAAATAGGAAAACAGATATACTGGATGGAGAAAACTCTACAATTTTTTTTTTACCTCCACATGCACTGTCACATGTACGAACATACAGCAGAACATAACACTATTAAGATGAAAAAAATGTAACCAGTTGAAATCCATGGAAATTCAAATGTTTAAATAAATGAAAGAAAAAGAGGTTCTTTATTTCTTTCATAAATAGTAAAAGTACTTGAGGTTGACTATTCACATCACTAAATATATTATCAAGATGATTTAAATATCATCTTGATAATATATTCACCCTCATAGAAACTGAAGAAGTAGAGTACACACTACACACATAGTATAGTTCATAGTTAGCCAAATTAATTTTTGTCTCCCCTATTTTACACAAAGCAGATGATCTATGCAGGGTCACTAAATTACTAAAAATATTTTATATCCCTTAACCACCAAATAAATACACACTTTCTAACCAGAAGTTGTCTTTTAAATTAAATTGTTAACAAAAACAAGTACAGTTCATCCAAATTTTTACCAACTAAATCATGTGAAAAATTCATAGTTTACACACGCAAATGTATGTGCAAAGCTTGGTGTTTTTAATATCCTGGGAAAGGCTTAATTCATCCAAATACTCTAAAATCAGTCATGGAACATAGCTTGCTGTAAGTGCTACAGCGAATTTCTGCTTGGAGATTTTGATTCAATTGTCTGTGTTTATTTGCGCAATGTTTAAGAAGCAGCAATTCTAGCCCATTAGAAGAACTTGGCTTTCCATCTGCAAAATTCACATGTCAATGTGGAGACACTGAAAGTTGCTGACAGCCCTGTTCTAGACATCAGTTCACAACTTATTTAGCATTTCCTTTACCGAATTCAGAAATCCAAACGAGAATAGAAGTAGTGTCTCTGTCTTCAGAAAAATCTCTCTCCTCATTACACTGGCTTGTTTTCATAAGTTGAAGTTTTAGGCAAATGCTGTCCCTGCTAGAAATTGACAGACTTCTGCAACATCTCCCCTTTTAAGGCAAAACCAAAACAAACCAATTGATACTGAAAGACCCTTAAAGACTAAAGAGTATTGTGATAGTGATGATTCTTCAAAACATAATTACATTTTTACTTGGCTAAGTATATTGTTACTATGGTTGGACAGATGCCTCCATGAACAAGAGCACTGATTTTTTTTTTATGGGATCAGAGTGCAATTGCCAGCACCCACATGGCTGCTCACAACTGTCTGCCAGTTCAGCTCCTGGGAATCCAGCATGCTGATTTGCTTCTGCTGCTTCTGATCTCAAGAGGTGCACATAAATGCAAACTCATTTCTTCAGCACTGGTGTGGAATATCAATACTGTGATACTATTATATAAAACTTATTGAAATACCATATACAATGATTTGCACGCTATACTACACAGTGCATATGAATCGTGAATGAATTTCATGTTTAGACTTTGTATTCTACCCTAGGATATGTGTTAGGCAGACCTATCAAACCTCAGAACTAATGAAATTTCAACACATTTCACATCCCAATCATTTCAGATAAGCTATATTCAACCCTTCTTTCAAGTTTTGATATATAACCTATTAGTGAATATCTACCCTCCTTTTAAAATATGAAATACTCCAGGCCAGTGAAATAGCTCAGTGGGTAAGGACTCTTGTCACAAAGCCTACCATCTCAAATTAAATCCCTGGAAATCATATGGTGGAGGGAAAGAACTGACTCCTGAATAAACAAATGTATAAATAAATGAAATTTTAAAACTTTAAAAAATACTATGTCCTTATCATTTTATTGAGTCAATTGATCAAGCTGTTACACACAAAATGATTTTTCCCTTTGTGAATGCCTGGTTTATATTACATATCTACATCATTTTTCTATATAACTTCATTTTTTGTTTATTTTTTATTGGATATTTTATTTACATTTCAGATGTTATCCCCTTTCCCTATTTCCCTCCATCCAGGAACCCTCATACAATCCCCCTCCTCCTGCTTCTATGAGGATGTACCCCCACCCACCCTCCCACTCCCACCTCCCCACGCACAAATTTTCCCACACTGGGGCATCAAGCCTACACTGGACCATGGACTTCCTCTCCCACCTATGCCCTACAATGCCATCCTCCCCTACATATACAGCTGGAGCCATGGGTCCATCCCTATGTGCTCCCAGGCTGGTGGCTCAGAACCTGGGAGCTCTGGTAGATTGGTATCGTTGCTCTCCCCATGGGGCCACAAAACCTTTCAGTTCCTTAAGTCTTTTCTCTCACTCTTGCATTGAGAACCCCATGATCAGTTCAATGTTTAGCTGTGATCATCTGCATCTGTACATTTCAAGTTCTGGCAGACCTCTAAGTAGACATCTCTATCAGGCTCCAGAAATTCAGGGATGGTTCAATATTCAGGAATTCCATCAATGTAATCCACTATATAAACAAACTCAAAGAAAAAACACATATGATCATCTCACTAGATGCTGAGAAAGCATTTGACAAAATTCAACATCGCTTCATGGTAAAAGTCTTGAAAAGATCAGGAATTCAAGGCCCATACTGAAACATAGTAAAAGCAATATACAGCAAGCCAATAGCCAACGTCAAACTAAATGGAGAGAAACTTGAAGCAATCTCACTAAAATCAGACACTAGACAAGGCTGACCACTCCCTCCCTACCTATTCAATATAGTGCTGAAAGTCCTAGCCAGAGCAATTAGACAACAAACGGAAGTCAAAGGGATACAAATAGGAAAAGAGGAAGTCAAAAATTTCACTATTTGCAGATGATATGATAGTATACTTAAGTGACCATAAAACTTCCACCAGAGAACTCCTAAACTTGATAAACAACTTCAGCAAAGTGGCTGGACGTAAAATCAACTCAGACAAATCAGTACTGTTCCTCTACTCGACGAATAAACAGGCTGAGAAAAAAATCAGGGAAATGACACCCTTCACAGTAGTCACAAATAACATAAAATACCTTGGTGTGATTCTAACCAAGCAAGTGAAAGATCTGTATGACAAGAAATTCATGTCTCTGAAGAAAGAAATCGAAGAAGATCTCAGAAGATTTAAAGATCTCCCATGCTCATGGATTGGCAGGATTAATATAGTAAAAATAGTCATCTTGCCAAAAGCAATCTATAGATTCAATGTAATCCCCATCAAAATTCCAAATCAATTCTTCATAGAGATAGAAAGAGCAATTTGCAAATTCATTTGGAATAACAAAAAATCCAGGATAGCGATAACTATTCTGAACAATAAAGGAACCTCTGGGAGAATCACCATACCTGACTTCAAACTATGCCTCAGAGGAATAGCGGTTAAAAACTCCATGGTATTGGTACAAAGACAGGCAGGAAGATCAATGGAATAGAATTGAAGACCCAGAAATGAACCCACACGTTTATATAACTTCTTTAGCAGTTTTCTTTCCAAGATTCTTCTCTTACAGTCCCCTGGACAGCAATCATTCTACTCTTCTTTCCCTGTCTCCTTCCACTTAATATATTTGCATCATGGAATTGCAAGGATTAAAGATGTGTTGAACATTCTTCAAGAAATTGCAAAGGTTCCATTTTTTTCTGGCTGAATATATGTCTTTTCCTTACATTCTGGATATAGAAGGTCTCTTCTTGTTATTGAACTGAGTCCTGGTAGCTAAGGCAATTAGGATGCCTGTTGAATCTAAAAACTCTCTCAATTGCTTTGCTGGTAGGTAAAGGTATCACAGGATTTTAATTCAAGCCATGATGATGAAGGAAGCAATGAACTCTCTCCTCGTCACATACTATTAATACATTCTTTAATAGAAACTTTGATATAGATTTGCACATAAATACAAATAAAGCTTTTTTTAACTTGGAGAATAATCTTAAAAGAAGTTTTTTTAAAGCATTTATGGTCTAATCTAATTTGTTTATCTTTCAGAAATTAGGAATGGAAACAATTTCCTAGTTATCACAAAATTTAGCCTTATAATCTTGCTTTCACATCAAGCATTCTATTTGTTACAATAATGTTTATTGGGTAGCAGGGAAAATTGATTTTCAAGACATGTACTTCAGAAATTCAGTTAAACCCAAGTGACAGAGCTAATCTAACAGGAGGCATCACCCTTTATATTCTGCCTTGACTGTAAGTAGAGATAATCTAATTACATCTCCTAAACTGATACCTGGAAATGAGTAAGCATCACTGTTAATGTTGGTTTTATTTTCTCAGAGGAAGGGATGAGACGAAAGCCATATACAAGCTGTACAAATACATGTCCTAGGCTGACCCCACCCAGAACATTTCTAATTATTTCTAATTATCTTTAGGCCTAGACCTAGAAGCTTCTAGTCTCTATAACAACTGGAAGCTGTGACCTTAAAGGCTTTAGCTTCAAGTTTGCATCTTCTAACCTGTGCTTAAAATGTTTCAACTTCTGAGATTTACTCCTGAACAAAATTCCTTTCCAAGCTGACTGATTCAAACTGGCTTACCTCAGGTTCTCACTGAATTGCTCTTCTTGGCCTCAAACTAACTCTGTCAATCTGTTCTAATGTTCTGACTCCTCATTCTCTGGCTCCTTCTGTTTTTACCTGCAATCTGACTATGTAAACTGTCTTAATAAAACTCTCTCTCTCTCTCTCTCTCTCTCTCTCTCTCTCTCTCTCTCTCTCCTGCTTTCTTAAGTTGCTCCTCTTTTCTGTGTTGTTCTCCTGAGACTCTTTCTCTATCTGCTGTTCTTTTAGGTTGCCTTTCTTTCCTGTGCTGTTCTCCTGAGAGTTGGGCTTATTGTATCTCTGATATATTCTGTCAAATCATTCTCAGATTTGTCACTTTGTCCCTCAATTAGATGCTACTTTCAAACATGATTACTTCCTTCTATAAATTAACATTATTATCATTGATTGGGACTAAATGTGTAACACTAAGAGCATGTCAGTATTTTACCCAGATCATACCATAATCCAGGCTGTGTCCATATTCTGGGCAGATGATATAGACCTGGAAGGTCTTTGGATGTGATCCCTTGTCAGAGCAACCATGTTGCTGGATTAAAATTCCTTTACACATCAAGATTCATGTGATAGTTTTTAAAGTAAACCATTAAATATAAAAGTTGTGGGGAAGTTGATGAGACAACATATGTATAATGCAGACAGTACCAGAAGTATAGAAACAGAACTTTTGATGAAGAAATAATAATTAATTCAATAAATAGTCTGTAACTAATCTCAGGAAAGCCTTACACTAGAGGACATGAAGCCTTAGTAGTAGAATTACTAATGGGTATATTGAAGTCATGTATCTGAGACAACTAGCCTAAAGGACAGAACCTAACATCCAGCAAGGGTGGAGAAAGAGATGAAAACATCCAAGGATGGGAAGGTACCTGAGGAGCTGTACAGAATGACCAAAACACATGTTCAGGACAACAACAAATGCTAATCAGAGAGGCAGGACTGTCCTTGGAGTACTACCATTGAAGTCATAGTAAGACTTAAGTTTTAAATCTTCATTTTGAGACAAAATTGGCCATAAAGTGTGACAGAGAGGTTTAGTTAAGATAAAAAAGAAATTAGAGTCAGTGCTGATGCTTTCCATAGGAGATTAGCAAAATTCAGACACATGGTCTATTCTGCAACTCTATTTCTGCAACCTAAAGCTGAAGTTACAGGCAATTGTGAGTCTCCTGACTTGGGTAGTAGGAGCTGAACTCTGGTACTCTAGAAGAACAAGATGTGCTCCTAAGCCCTGGAGTATCCCTCCAGCCTCCATCAAGAGGGATTCTGACCATTTTTTTTTTAAATCAAAGCGGTTTATGTTTTGAACAAAGAACATATTATTAGATGACTTCTGTGAACAGTAGTTCTTGGTTCTAAGATACAGTTTAAAGACTGGATAGACAGCTTATAACTATTCTCAGAAGACAATAATATTATAGAAAGAATTCTTTTATAGACAGAAGGAGAACAAAAATATGACCATCCCCAAAGACATTCTCTCCACTTTTATTGGAAACAGTGAAGACAGTCAAGAATTTGAGGCCCTGTGATTGGCATCTGTTTATCGAACATTCCCAGTCAATACTCACCAGGCCTACTTCATTGACAAACGAGGCTACTGAAGCATAAATAGGAGCTCATTGTCTCACATTAAGAAAGGCTCGGTTTTTTTCATTTCTCATTTTTTAGAAACTTTCTCTGATTTCATTTTTTCACAAACAGCAAATAAAATGGAAGCGTACACATTTTATACATCTGTGTGACTCTCATTGACTTTAAAGAGATATGAAAATGTTTAAGTTCAAGACTCAATGTTAGAACATTTTTTTTCATTTGTATGATTAGAGACATTTTGAATAAAAAATCTCATTTGAAATTACTGGTATATTTCTAAATCATCGTGTCATTCAAATACACAAAGGATTATATTGTATACATATTTATTTGTTACCATGTATCTAAGTGGTATACACGCATAAAAATAATGTGTGCTATGTATATGTAGTAGATTATCTATGTACATACACACTGGTGAATATATTTTTATGGTTTATATACTTAAAAGCATTCTGTCTGTCTTATGTTAAAGGACATGTATGAATTTTCTGTGATAGAGAACTAGAATACCTCTCTTAGTCTCAACTGAATTGATTTATAAAATGTTTTGTTGTTTGTCCTCATTCAAGTAAATACACATTTTTAGGTTCAAAGATAACTTGCCTTAGCTATTGTTTATTATATATTTGTTGATATAATCTACTCAATGAAGATATTATTAAATAGTTTTCTAAAAAATAAAATATAAGTTGAATAGAAAGACCAATATCATATTTAAGTATACTTAACAAGGATGATTACACAAATAATAGATGTAAAGACTTCAAATTGGGACCTCTAGGCACAAAATAAAAATACATGAAAAGAGCATCATATGGTATCTTTCTCTTGTCTCTCATGAGATCTTTCTCTGTGTGTGCTAAAGGGAAAGAATTTCTGCACAAGGCATCTAAATGCTGAACCCATTATAAGAAAGGCTATTTAAGTAAGAAAGATAGATCCCCTTCATAGGAAATCAATTTTAGAAACTTACTTTATATAGATTTTTTCTCATCCTGCAAGAGAAATGTAAGTGTAAGGAGAAATGTGAAATGACAAGGGGTCTTTTCTGCCCATTGTTGGAAAGGCCTGGTGCTGTTAATGGGGGTTCCTCTAGAAATGGATGAGCAAAAGGGGCTTTCAAGAAGAGAAAAAGAAAATGAGGAACTAAGTCCCTGCAAGGTGTTTTAACCCCTGAGCTTTCCATAGTGTGCTGAATCACTGCCCCCTGCTTCTCTGGGGACAGCTACAAGTTCTATTATGCAAATCCTAGGATTCATGGAAAGATCCTGAAATTTACTTATTTGTTCTTCTACTGGCTTCCGAGAAGTTTCTCTACTCCTGCTATCCACAAATACACCTTTCTCATATTCTTATCATTTATTTTATAACCATCCACACAAAGTGACAAAACCTGCAGAGTGTACAATGGTTTCTTATTTCCCAAGAAATTATGATATTCTTTTCTGCTCAGCTTAAATGTCACTGGGTTGCTCTAAAGTTACCTCATTGACTTGGGCTCAGTGAGCATTCATCTGCAGTCCAGGCCCACTTGCCTAGGAACGGTGTCAGACACAGTGTGTTGATCTCATTTATAGCAATCGTCAATCAAGATAATCTCTCACAGACCTGTTTACATACTAATCTGGCCTGGACAATCCCTTAGTCACTTTCTATAGATTTCTCTCATCCTTCAGGAGAAACATGGTTATAAACATAAGCTGTAAAATGGCAAGGGTTCTTTTCTGTGAATCCCTGAATTGATACTCACTTAGGTAACTCTAACCTGTGCCCAGTTGACACCCACTGCTAAGAAGTAAAAAAGAGAAAATTAAAAAGTTCATGTGTATAATAGATATCATTTGTAAGCAAATGGTTAGATGGTAGACTCTCCTTCCCTGGGGTGTTGTATCTCAATATAGAGGTATAACATAATCATGAAAGAAATTCTGAAAATTACAGTTATATATTAAGATCTGCCTTTAAATTAAGATCAAGTTGTGCATTTCTGATGTATCTGGGTCTTTATGTTTGTTATTGACTCAGTCAAAACAAACAATGCTTTCTCATTGATCACACCAAGAAATTTTATCTATGAAAACTATATAAGTCCTCCTCAGCGTTTAGTCGATAGTCAGAAGAAATAACACACTGATCAGAAAGAATGACTGTGTGCTACAATCAGGATGCAAAGTGAATAAATAAATTAATTAAAGAAAAAAATGTTTTCTTCCACTTTTAAAAAAGAGAGAGCACAATAGTTTTAACATCCTAATGCTCAAAACTTGTCTGTAATTTGGTTTTTGTAGTTTTTAAAAATCTTTTTGTTCTTGTCATTTGAAGTCTCCCTTGGTCCTTATAAATAGATTCCCAATAAAAATACAGTCGTGATGGACTCTTATTTAATTTTCTTTATCTTTAGCTTCTCAAAGCATTTTCAGAAATCTGACACTATAACCATCAAATGATAACATAATATATTCCAGAAGATAAAGTTTGAAATTAAAACACAATAAAAATAACCACTCATTCCTCCTTTATTTGACATCTAAGTTAATAACGATTCCCCATAAAGTTGTTCTATATCAGGGCCCACCATTTTGTCTCTTGGGGGAAGGAATGGCCCAAGATAAGCAAGAAGTCTTGAGTTCTAAAGTCAGGGACCGAGAGTTTCTGAGAGCCTTAAGATTAAAGAAACTTAAGCAGATGTAATCTCGTTTTTTTTTTTTTCCTTTTGGGAAAAGCACTCAAGGAATATGGAAGACCTGCCCATTCATTCAGTACATGCAGAAGTCTACAGGTACTCCTCTAATTTTCATGATATATAGAACCATTTTGCTTGAAATTATTCATGGTCACATAATTCTGAGCTACATCCTTGTTTATGAATTAATTTGCTAACTCATAGTGTCCTATAGCTACTGGGTGTTCACCTTAGTGAATTCAAGGTGGCTATGTTGATGCCATGTTTTCTCTACCATATTTTCTTTAAGCTTTTTATTGATTTTTTGTGAATTTTACACCATGAACCCCAATGCCACTCATTTTCCTGTCCTCTTGTATCTGTCCTTTGCCCTTGAAACTTATCCCCCCAAATAAAAAAAAAAAACATATAAATACACAAACAAAATCAGAAACAAAATAAAGCATAGAAAACCTTTCAGCATGAAAGCTGAAGTATGTCACAGTGTGCCCTACAGTACACACCTATGTCCATACATGTGTCACAGTGTGCCCTACAGTACACACCTATGTCCATACATGTGTCACAGTGTGCCCTGTGGTACACACCTGTGTCCATACATGTGTCACAGTGTCCCCTATGGTACACACCTGTGTCCATACATCTCTACTAGCAGTTGTTCATTGCAATGAGTCATTGGTCTGGCTTGAGGTCTCTGGCTTGTGACATCATTAATACTGGATACTCACTGGGGTGCCTCCTAGTTATCTTGTTGTTTTGCCCTGTGTCATGGAGATCCTGCAGCTTTGGATCAGCAGGGCCGGCTCTTATGAAAGAGTCTAACAATTCATAGATGATGCAGATTTTGTGATAGAGCAACTCAAAGCTCTGGCTCTGGACCTGGGTGGTAGCTGAATTGGACAGTCTGCCAGATCTCCGTTATCTTAACCACTAGGACAAGCTCTCCAGCAGTGCTCCAGGTGGGTCACTCAATATTGTCATCTGTAGGAGGCAGGATCTGTGCCCTCATTTTCATGTTCTCAGTTCTGGTACACCCACTTCCATACCTTCAGAACAAGTGCCATTGTGCTGCCCAGTCAAGTGGGGGCCTACTCTCACAGGTGATCTACAAATGAGGGTATGAGCCAGCTCTTCATCTCTCATAACCCCAACCCCAGTATGACTCATTAAAATGCAAATCAAAGGCTTGAGAAATATTTAAGAGCATGCAGAGCTATTACAAACAACCCATACGCAATTCTAAGTACACTGGATGGCTTACAACTACTGTGACATGAGATCTGGGGCATATGCACCGATCTTCTGGCCTCTTACACAAAAGCAGAGACACACACACATAATAATTAAATAATACCTCTTTTTAAATATTAAGAAACAGATATTTCTACATTCAGATTCAACAATTTATGTGAGGCCACATGAAAGAGAGAGAGAAAGAAAGAGAGAGAGAGAACAGTTGTATAAGTCTAAGTACATCTGTGTACACACACATATGTATATGTATGTGAAGTCCAGAGATATTTTCAGGTTTCCTATCTAAAGGGCCACCAACCTACTTTTTAAGACAGTCTTTCACTGGTCTGAAAGACATTACATAGGATAAGCTGGTTGTCTGTGTCTGTCTGTCCCTGTCTCCCCCATATTAGGATTACAACTCCTCCTACCCTGCTCAGGGAATTCTGTGTTTCAAACTCAGGACCTCATGCTTATATAAAAAATATGTTGCTATAGGAAGCATCTCCCCCAGTTCATAGAAATAGAACTTTTACAAAAGGCACGTGGTTATAAGAAAGATCTGGAAGAATTTGAGATAAAATGGGGATTTGGCAAAGCGAGTACAAATTCAACATAGAATAAACAATAAGCTTTGAGTGTCTGGCATTGCTCTGCCCAGGTCCATCTATGCTGCAGAAAACATCTGTCAAGAATCTAACCAGTCTTGTAGTGAAAATAGCAACTACACAGGAAATAGGACTTGAGTTATTGAGCATAGCCAATGGCCACAGTAAACATTTGAGTTTAAATTATGTCTTTGTTGCATTTTATTTGTTTAGAAATGAAGTTAAGCGAGTGTTGGCAGCTTTGCAAATAGCCCAGCCAGGCGGGCCAACTCAGCACTAACAGAAGTAAATATTGAGGATGCTGTCTGATATCACACAAAGGGTGCATTTCTCTTTTCAATACAAGGGGAGTAGATAAAACTGTCCTATGTAAAATTCAACAACTGGATTAGGTCAGCAGTTTCTTCTCTTCAGACAAATCAACTTCCCCAAGCACTGACCATGGAAACTTATGTCACTATCTACAGTTCGATAGAGTGACCTTGGAATTACCTAGAAAGTTGCTTCTCTTTTCTCCTCAGAGATGAGGTATTCCTCCCGTGGGGAGCACTCAGATATGCTCAGTGTCACATACCTCCTTACCCTTCTATCACAAAAAAAAAAAAAACAAAGTCCACTGTAATCCAGAAGCATTCTATATCCTAATCACAAACTATCAGCATAAAGACCCACACCTATTAACACAAGATCACTTACACTCTTCAGTTAGAAGTCAGTATGACCAGAGACAGTGTCACATAAGTAGAGACACCACATGGCAGCAGATTATCACGCAGAAAACAGTAACCGTATAATGACTTGTAATTCTTCAGCATCAGCTCATTTTTAAAATTCATGCATCTAGGTATGAGATGGCAAATGTTAAAAAAAAAATAAGGGTAATCTGCTCATGTTATTTTATTCTTGTTACTTTGATCTTTATATCCTGAACCAAAATGTTGTACAATGTGTCTGAAAATTTCAACTGGTGTGGAAATCAGATATTAGTAGTATGATTGGATTTCTTTACCACACCATTTTTGAGGGAGACCTTGTATGGTGATAATAGTATGAATGTGTGCATATGTTTCTTCAGATGCATGCACATGTTTCTCTCTCTCTCTCTCTCTCTCTCTCTGTGTGTGTGTGTGTGTGGGTGTGTGTGTGTGTGTGTGTGTGTGTGTGTGTGTGTGTGTATCCATCTGTTAAAAGTTAAAAACTAGAGGTTTTTTGCATCATCTTCATTTCTTTCTATTGTATTTCTTCTTAAGGCAAGGTTTCTCAATTAACCTGAGGTTTACCAATTCACTAAGACTAGACAACCAGAGGGAGAGATAGATAGATAGATAGATAGATAGATAGATAGATAGATAGATAGATAGCGCTACAGGCATATTTCACTCTAATAACTGGTACAGTTATCAGCACACACAACTGTGTGCTCTTGCGTCACAACACATAGCTTTTCGCATTGCTCTAGATACTAAATCAGGTCCTCATGCTTATCTGGGAAGAATTTGACTGAGTGAATTATTTCCTGAGCCCTCAGAAGGCTGAAAAATAACATATAAGAGTCTTTGAATACAATTGCTACAAATATGGAAACCAAAAGGGAAGGAACTCAAGTGACTTAACAGCTATTAAAACAGTAAAATGAGAATGTGCATGCTGATTTTCATATATTTTCATTATTACATGTCATTTATAGTACTCAGAAAAGCATGTTATAAGCCAAGCTAATATTAAATTAGTATCTAAATGGGAAAGTTATTGTAAATGTTTATCTACACCTCCAGACTACAAACTGTCAATTCTATCGAAATAAAGGGATCCTAGGCTTCTAATTTTTTCTTTCATTGCTCATATACTTTTGTTATACCAGGTACTGGTTCTTTGAAGGAAATTTTAGTAAACTTTTCATCTATCTATCTATCTATCTATCTATCTATCTATCTATCTATATCTCTATCTTAATATAGTAACATTGCTGATCAATACCAAATGAGATCCCTAATACTTATATGGGAAGCATTTGATAGACTGACCCATTTATGGAGCTCTCTAGAGGCTGAAAACTTGTATATGTACATAAAATTATATATGCATTAGTTAAATATGATTTATAATTACATTAGTATTATATATAATATTTTACATTATATATAATATATTACAATATACAATATAAGATAATAATAAAATATACTATATTATATAATTATATTATATACTATATATTATACAATTGCATTATGTATAATATAATTATATATAATTATACAGTATATGTATATATAATATATATGATAATTTGTCTTTTTATTATGTCATAATAGTCCAGAGGATATAGACATCACCAGTACAATGAAAAATTGAACCACATAAAGTACACTTTGAGTAAATAATGGGAGTAAATCCCAGATTTTAAACTCCAATAGCTTTTATCTTAATCACAGCTATGTTTTTTCTCGTTTATTACATTCAGCTCCGGAGTTCGTGCTTCCAAACTTCTAGATCCAGAGCTGAAAAGATGGAAAATCTTCCCTCATCAACAGAGTAAAATATCTACAGAACACTCATAATAAACCTTCCCCATGCTAAGGCTTGCAATTTCTAGAGAATAATGATCTCTAAAACTTTCCTTGCATTTTCACTATTTGGAATTAATATAACATTAAAACTGGATGAAAACTTGCATGATAACAAAGCATTCCACATTTTCTTTCTTATAGACATTTGGGGGTTTTCATACAAGTATTTTTTATTGCTTGTTTTTTGAGATTATAATATAATTTAACACTTCCCACTTCCCTTTCTTTTTTCCACATGCTGATATATTTGTGTATGTGTGTTTCTGTGTATGTGTATATGTGTGTATATGAATATATATATATATATATATATATATATATATATATATATATATATATGTCTATATATACAAATATATTGTGTGTGTTTGTGTATATATATGCACATATATACATATATAGGTTTAAAAGTCATCATTACCATGCACTGTGGCTTAGATCTTGCTATTGTTTTCATGGTTTCCTGTGATATTTGATTCAAGAACTAGAATATATCAAAGACTTAATGAGTCATTCCTGCTTTCCCTGTTGTGTATTATTTTGCAAACACATACACAGACACACACACATACACCAATTCTCTATGAAGTTATCTTTCTTTCTATCAACTACATAGCAAACATCATATTTAACTATAATGTTTTCTATGTATCTGTCAATCTTTTATGTTTGTCACCTGTCCATACTTTATTATATATTATCTATAATTTACCTACCAATTGTCTCTTAATGATTTGTACATCTGTCCTTTATTTATCATCTATCTGTCATCTGTTTTTCATCATCTAGCTCAGTTTCACTCATTAAATAAATGGTTAACAAGTCTACTGATTAGAATTACATAAATTCTTACCTAAATGTAACCATAGCCAATATAGATTTAGACCTAATTTCTGGATCCACAAATGAATGACAACCACATTCTTCCTGCTGAATAAATAAGCCAAGAAAGTAAGTAATAGCTTCATAACAAGTAATCCTTTGATGCCTGAGCAATATAATACCCTTCTACAAACATTACAAAAGGTCAATTATGGAGGAAATAAATATGATGATTCCTTATATGTTTATAATTCTTGAAATAATTTCAAGAGAGTTTCATATAAATCCTTTAATCTTATTCCCAAGAAACATATCTCTGAATCTCATAGTATATCAATTTGTTTTTTTTTAATCTAAAAGTAATAAATGAATAAAGCAAAGATACTAGACAATACCTACTTAGGTCACACTTGTTCTGTGCCAACTGCTTCATATTAATTTAAATTTTCAGATCAAGTTAGAATTACATTGGAATATTACGGTCTCCCTTCATTCGAATAATATCTCCAGTTTCAAACAAAAGTGCCACTGCCAATAATAACAGAAGAATCATGTGCAGTGTATCAAATTCTTATGTGAGTGAGTCAGTATTCATGTGCAATGCAAGCTGGATTCACAGCTTTATGTATATTCTTCCATATAAGCACAGCAAAACCCCAGCACTAAAATTAATAACCAACATTTATTAGAGATTTTGAATTCTGACTTCCAGCTTAGGTGTAGCAGAAAAATTAATAAGAAGATGTAGCTTAGCCATTTGGGGCCAGATATAGGCAATTCTTACATCCTTTATAAACCCACCAAATATACAGGTTCACACTGTTGAGAATTCTGCAGTATTTTAGCCAAGTCACTGTGTGGACTAGTTTTATATCAGTGTAATCTGAGATGACAAAGCCTCAATTGAGAAAATGCATCCATAAGAGTGAGCTGTACGCAAACCTGTAAGTTATTTTCTTAGTGATGTTTGTGGAAGGGAACAACTCTGTGCTGTTGGCCCTGGGTTCTATAAGAGCATAGGCTGAGTCAGTCATGAAAGTAATCCAGTAAACTTCATGTTCTGCTTAAGTTCTTGCCTCCAGGTTCATGGTTATTTTGACCTTTTGCCCTGACTTCCTGAAATAATGTTGTATGATGTGCTACAAGCTTTGTGTTAGACAAACAAACCCTTTCCTCCCCAATCTGCTTTACACAGTGATAGAAATCCTGACTAAGGGAGTTACCATTCGTTAGCCAATTACCTCATGAAATCATTGACGGAGTCTAATGTGCAGTTATGATTTTTAGCCAATGTTTTTGGGAATGTCTAAGGAAGGCTTGGAAGTGGTAATGGAGAGAGGGAGAATCTGCTGTCACGAAGGCCACATTTGTGACTGGACCAACCCATTGGAAACTCTGGAGCTATACAGTTTCTCCTGAATTGTTGCACCAAGGTGGACCAAGATGGACAGACCTTTCATATCCCACATGTATCAGCCACCAAATATAGAATTTTCTGGAAAGAGGAGAGTAACAGTCATTCTGTGTTATTAAGGCATTTCCCAAGGGAATTTACACCAGATGACTCATGCTAATCACATTTCCAAGATCTTCTCTTGAAGGGATGTGTGAGAAGATCATCACAGTCCCCTGAGAGACTTGGGCAAGAGATGATCACTGTATCAAGCGAACACAATGATCAAGCCACATATTTAATGATTGATTGTTGATAAGAACATAGAATTAACAATGGTTGACATAAAGAAAAATGTACTGACCCATAGACAGGTTTATGACCCTCAGCTGACTCATGTAGATCTCTGCTCTGGTGGGAGGCCTGGAACTACAGGGGAGTAAACTCTGAATAGCTAAATCTTTCCTACACACACACACGCACGCACGCACACGCACACACATCAATCAGAAAAGATAATCAAAAAGATAATAAAAACTCTCTTTGCTCCTTAACTAAGAACTATTCCACAAGAAGATGATTGGAGACAAAAAGCAGGCAGTACAAGTCATGTGGAGAGTGTCTGCAAGTTTAAGGATGATGGTGTAGCCTAAGAAAAAAGGCTAATGTATTGTAATGCAGCACAGTTTACATAAGAACCACTAGAAAGTTCTTCTGCTCAAGAGTACTTGAGAGGATATTGGGTTGATGAAAGGAGTCTGGCATGAAATTGGAAATGTATGCTTAGATATGAAAATGTTGGCGTTTTAAAATGCCATAACGGAAGTAATGGGAAGCCAAGAAACTATAGTGAACACCAAGTCATAGAATCGAAAACGTGCGTTTGACTGTGTGGAAACCAGCATGAATGAATGAAAGCAGGAGTAGGTGCTGGCAGATCTAACAGGTAAGACAGAAAGTTACGAAATACAACGCATTCTTAAAACTGAAATTGTAAGTGTAGAATGAAGCTTTTGATAAATGAATATTAACGAAGCTAAGTAGAGGCATTTCCTACAGTGGTACAGCCAGTGGTTCATTGGCTATGCTCCAGTAAATAACCTCACACCAATGTCTATTCATATAAACCTAACTATACCCAGAGGATGACAAGTAAAATATACTAAAGCTACAAGAAATCATGTTGAGGAGTAAGGGTTCAGTGGGGTTGGGATGGAGATACATTAATGGAGGACATACGGGATCAAAATACATTATGTATATTGCCAAATAAAAACTTTAGGGGAAGCAAAACAGAAAGAGAGTGGAAAAAAGTAGAAGTCATAAAACTAGAAGAGAATCATGGAGAGGGAGACTTAAATAAATGAGACAGTAGAACACAGATGATGTGAACATAGAGATAGATAACACTTCGAAAGCTTTATGAATTTTAAAGAAAGCTTTAAACTTGGGATAAATGTGAAGGTGATGGACGAACAAAGGCTTGAGAAACTATTACCCACAGAATGAATAGTGTATAAAAATTTCACATAGAATCTATTACTTTATAAGCCTGTTGTGTTAACCATTGACATAGAATGAAAATAGCTTGCATGGTGGATAATGCTACTCTAGAAGCACTGTATTTTAAACAAACCCATCATCTGGTGTGGACAATTCTTTATAAGCTTTGGGGCAAAAGAAACTCAATAGATTCTGGCCCCCCATCCCGCCTCAAAAATACAGCTTCTTGATATTGCAGGTGATAAAATTCCGTTGCTGAAGACACTACACACATTGCTTACAAGATTTTGAGAGATGAACCTTAATCTGAGCTATAAGTCTCCTTGCTGCTGGTTCACTTACACAGCGCTCAAAGGTGCTTTGCAAGATGCTGAGGATGTCATCAATGACTTTAACTCAATGTGAAGTTTATGAAGTACAGTGCCAAACTACTGGGCAAGTTGCAGTGTTGGGTCTAGTAGCTGCATGATTGACAACCAACCACTCTCATTTACTGGATTTGATACTAGCTTTGTAGGAGGTAATATATTTCTTGTTCTTCTAAATCCAGACAAGATCCATGCCAGAGATTTTCAAAGGCTCTAAGGATGAACTATTACCATGGTTTAGGTGAACAAACATGGTGACAAACCACTTTCTCAATATTTATTTAACCTGTAGACAAAGTTGCTCTCGACCTTAGTCAAAGAAACTTCTTTTTAAAAGGAAAAGTGACTGGGTCAGAGACTCATGGCTGTACATGGGTTAAAATAGGATACCACTGATTACTCAGATCCAAAATGGCATCTATACCACCCCATATAATTATCAATAGCACTGATGAGGAACCAACATGAAGAATGATATGGAGGACTCCCAAAAGCTATCGTCAAGGCATGACACAGTCATAGCAAACATCATCTCAGGCCCTGTCAACAGTCACTAATCGATTGAGGAAGGGCTTATGGGGCTTTAATCCTCAAGACTGGACTATTTGCTATTAAGGGTTTCTGAGGGAGTAATAACTTTTGTCTACAGTTGTATAGTCAAAAGCTTACCTACCAGGATCTAATCATACTGGTTAAAATTCAATGGGTCATAAACCAAACCTAAAGATATTAATGTGGGAATGAGTTTTATAAGGACCTGGTAAAATTGTGTGCTGGGTTAGAAAAATAGAGAAAAAGCAGGGCCAAAATTTTCAGAAGGAACTATATGCAATAAAGAAATGATTAGACCAAATTTATTTTATAAAAAACAAATTTTGGACACTAGAATGAGTTTTCCTTTATTCCATATATATATTACACACACACACACACACACACACACACACACACACACACACACAGAGAGAGAGAGAGGGGGGGGAGAGGGAGGGAGAGAGAGACAGAGACAGAAACAGAGATAGAGAGAGAATTTCATAATGTTGAAATTATTGGTATGTGTTAATTTTATGACAGTGATATCTGTACAGAATTATATGCCAGAAAATTAACATCTTAGACAACAGCAGTGTCTTTTCCTGTAAGGTTTGCCAGTGTGCTTGGGTAAAAAAAGGCTATTAGACTCAGAGCTTGTTTTATTTACTCTAGGCATTGAGTTTCTATAATTATTGTTCTACAAAGGAAAGTAAGGTGAAAGTTCTCGAACCCCGTGACTGTAAGAGCTCATTCACTATGTCACCTATCATTCATGGTCTCTCATCTGCTTGAATCTGTGTTAACAATATAAAAAATCTAGCTCTTTAAAATCCAAATGTACAACATTTTGATAGGTGCCATGTACTTTACCTATTCTGTGTGGTGTTTCTCCTGACGTTTATATCACACAAAACTTTTAGACTTTAAAGTATCATTGAACATTTTTGGACTGTGGCACGTACGATCCTGTCTTCTTCATTATTATATCAGTTGAGAACCCAGAGTCTAAGAGTGGAATGATAGCAATAAAGGGATTTTACATTTAGTTTTAACAAGGCTATGTGTAAAAGAATCCTCTTTTATGGTGCTGCTTTTGTGTTGTTTTCTGTAGCTTTAATTTTGCTCTTTGCTTTTGGATTTTTCCAAAAATAAATTAAAATGTCTGCTCATCCTTGTTGGGATGACATTAAGACTATAGAGATGTTTCTGTCCTGCTATTAATTTCTGTTTTACCTAGATTTTGCTCTCCCATACTCACAAATGCATCTTTCTTTTCTGGAGCCTATACATTCAAATATGATGAGGGCTAATGTAGTCTTCTCTCTTTCCCTCTCTCTTTCCCACCCACAATTTCTGTCTATTTAACTCTGTCACGCTGTTCTACATAGTAAAAGATAAACTCTTCTGTGCTCAACCTGCTTTAACCTTTAGCATTTAAAAGAGTCAAACAAATCTAAGCTATTGTGCTGTAGCCCAACTTTTGTAACCAAGGACCTTGTTTTGAGCATGAGTCTTTGAAAATTAGCAAGCAGTAAAAATTAGGACGCTGGTAAGCAGAACAAAGTACCTTTCATTTGCTAACACAATACCTTTTTCTTTATGGCCACTTTCCTTCAGGATTTCGCCACTTGTAGGTTTTCTAGTGGATAATCCTACACCCATGTGCATATGGACTGTACTAATTATACTAAGTGGGTTAACTTAATTAATTGATTTCTGAAAGTCAGATATTTCTGTGAGATAAAATTCAAAAGGTCCAAAAAAATAAAACTTAATTTACTAATTCATTGTGACTTCAGTTTTCAGAAGACATCAATTATCTAGAATGTTACGGGAAAATCAAATCCTCTAGTATTCTAATCAGTTTTAAACAATTTAATTTACTGTTGTCAAGCAACTTGTTCAGATACTATAAATAAAGCAATCTCTCATTTACTCTTCTTTTATCATGAAAAAAAAATTATTGACGAACAAGTCTATTAGACACAGAAAAGTTTAGAGGGATTTGTTTATATAACAAATCAATTTGGATTAATTTAAAAACAAAAGTAGTCCTCACTTGATGGCAATAGATGAGTTCGTAAACATAAATAAAGTGTTTAACTTTGGATAGTTTTCCAAGAGACAAATACAAGCAATTCATAAATATCAGGGTAGGGGGACTACAGCCAATTTATCTTTCTGCACACATGTTTATTCTCAATAAATGTATACACAGAAAATTCACTAGTGTATTCCATAACATTGGATGTTTAGTCTCACATGCCCTGTTGCAAAGCAGAATGGATGATATTGGGTTGTTTTCTGAGCTCCCGGGTGTGGGGGGAGGTTTGAAGGTTTACAAAGCTGTAGTACCTACATCATGCTTCACATTTCTATCCAGTATCCAAAGACATTCATAATGGGCCCGGGAGATGGCTCATCAGGTAAAGGTGTTTGTTCTCAAGCCTCATAAACTGAGTTTGATTTACTTTAGACACATGGTGAAAGGAGTCAACAAATTGACTTCCATGTGTACACCATTGCAGGTGACATCTCAACACCTATCTCTGCCTCTCTCTCTCTCCGCCTCCTCTCTCTCCTTCTCTCTCTCTCTCTCTCTCTCTCTCTCTCTCTCTCTCTCTCTCTCTTTTCCTGCAGAATGATCATACTGTGAACCCCTAGATTGTATTATTTACTGAAAGAAAAAAAGCTATTTCTAGTTGTAGTTTGGCTTAGCTCTTAGCACACACCTTTAATCCTCTGGTTGGCATACAGACAGGTCCTTAGTACACACGTTTAATTTCAAACAATGAGAGGTAAGTTAGTTTGTAGAAGGAAGCAGCCATGTTTGAGAGTGATGTATAATTGTGTGACAAAGTGATAAATCTGAGAAAAATTTGACAGGATATGCCCAAATTTTATAGAGAGAGGAAAGGCAAGCTACTTAGGAGGGCAGTGCAGAGAGAAATGAAGGAGAACATTTTATTATGATAGTTGTACAGAGACAGGTTGCAGAGAGAGAAAACAAGATAGACACAGGTAAAGACAGAATGAGCCAGTGAATGACAAGTAGCCAGAAGTTTAGAATAGATTGCCAGTTAGTTTGAAGTCAAGCAGAGCAATTCAGGAGAGGCCAAGAAAGAGAAGTCAGCTTGGAGAGGAGTTTGAGCCATAAAGCTGAATTGAATCAGAAAGAACAAGAAAAGGTGAGCTTATTCAGCAATAAGTCTTGGAGGTTTAAAACATTCTAGGCCTATATAAGATTGTATAGAGGTTAGAAACTTCCAGGGCTAGGCCTAGATTAGCCAGCAGAGGTAATGAGCTACCAAAATGACAATTAATATAGGAGAATAAAAAATATATTTACAACGCTATCTCTCACACAAACACACACAATAAATAAATAAATAAATAAATAAATAAATAAATAAATAAATAAAATTATGATTGATTCCTCATAAATATTTTTTAAAGACACTCATAAATTGGGTTTGCTTTCTCATCTGCATAAAGAGGTTATCAATCATGTCATCTCTGCACTCCTATCTTCCACCACCTACCACCAAATGCTTAATATCTTTTCCAAATTATAATCACTCCATTATATTGATACAATGGAAAAAAGAGGAAAACTTTTATGGAATACCCCAAGATGTTATTTAAAAACTACTTCTTGCAATATTACACATTATATTCTATGTATTACACAGTATTTAACAATATATATATATATATATATATATATATATATATATGTACATATATATACATATATATGCTGTAAGATGATGAATTTTTAAATAATTCTTAGGAGCATTGATAAAAATTGGCTAGTATTAGAGATTATGTAATAGGCAGAATACTGAGCTTTATAGATGGAGCAAGTTATTCACATGTCACATTTGTTTATACTGTGTGTGTGAGCTATGGCAGATATGTGGTTGACAGAGGATATCCTGTAGAAATCACTTCTCTCCTTCTTTCAGGCCATCATTCTTGGCTATGGGTCCTAGTAGCCAACAACTAAGCCATCTCATTACTTCTATCTCCTTTTTGGATTATCTTTAAACTGTGAGAACTTGTCGATACTTACTTAATGGAGATAATTTTGTGTAGTATTGTAAATTTTAAAAAAATCATTCAATTTATTTTAGTAATGGAGTGAAATGTGCAAGCCTTGTGATAGTACACCTCCCATGTTTGATCAGCCTAAATGCTTTCTGTAGTCACTGGCTGATTCTTATTTATGGCATTTTCAATATGGCTACATGCCTTGGCATTGGAAATTATGCTCCACCTCCTGGCATGGACCACTTATTTAGAGTACTCGTATTCATTTCTCACTTGGCCCTCAGGAACACGTGTAATTAGCTCTCACTTGGGTTACTATTGATTCCACCCTGGCAGAAGCACTCTGAGATTGGCTTGGATGTCTTGCAAGATGAAAACTATTTGGCACACCTTGAAATACAATTGGACAACAAAGGAGCAGATGAATATATGACTTATGTGAGAACTGAGTGAATTTGGGGATGCTGTTTTTAAGAAAATCTCAATTGTTCAATTTTACCAGTGAAGACTCAGGAGTCAGATACTGTGCTGAAAGCCTGCTAGCTCAGAGAGGCAGAGAAGACACACAGCTGACCTTCCTTCTTAGCTGACATCCCAAAGGGAAACTCTCATTCTGCATACTATCTCAAAAACCCCTCGAACTAAACTACTTCCTACGTGTCTCTCTATCCATTCTCTTGACTTCATTTTACCCTCTGGGGTATTTTTCTTATGTTCACTCTATATCAACTGATTGCATGCTCCCCTTCTTGACCTATGGTTGAATTTACTTAATCCTGTCAACAATAAGCAGAAAAAAAAACTTGGATTAAAGGTGTGTGCTAGGGCTGAGGCATACAACAATTAGAAATAGGTTTTCCCAGTAAACAGCAAAATGTTGAGATTCACAGTATGGTCAAATATCTTGGAACACTGGGGAAATTTGCTCCCCAAGTTTTCTGTTCAGCTTGCTAAGAGTGTGGGGGAATTCCCTTACTGATAACACTTTCCAATTTTGGGGACTAAATAACTGAAAGGAAGAAACCCAAGGAGGAAAGAGTTTTTGTAACCACTCTTTTACTCTATGAAAATTCCATACATGTACATAATGAATTTAAGTCATGTTTGGCTCTCCAAAACCCATCCCTTATCTAATGGTCACTTCTTCTGAAACTCTCCTTCCCAAGTCACCCCTCCTACTTTTGTGTCATCCTTCTCTATGCAATCCACTGTTTTACTAGAGTTGAATGCACTAGTCCTACATTCAAAGATGGGTTTGTTTTGCCTCACAAATTGAAGGATATAGTCCATTACAACCAGAAACCCAAGACCATGGGCTACAAATGCCAGCACCTGGTTACATCACTAAGCAGTGAACAATTGAATGGGAAGTGATGCCAGGACATCCCAAGAAGGGATGACCCTGCCCCAGACCTACTTCCTCTAGCAAAGCTATACCTCCTAAAAATTCTAAAGTCTCTCACTTGCAGGGAATCATTCGATCAGACACATGACTCGGTAAGGCAAAATTTCATAGTAAAAGCACAGCAGGAGAAAAGGAGTGGCAAGAAGTGTGTAGGAAATATCTGTAACGAATGCCTCAGAACCGAGAGGAGTCATATGCCTTTTCCAAAATTCGATGTAGTATTGAGTGTGTTCGTGGCACAGAGAGGAAGAGCAAGATTCAAGAAGGACTTCCTGTATCACCTACCTTTAGTTTCTTCAGGCTGGTAGATTGTCTGCATGTGGGCAATATTCAAGAAAACTTTGATTTCTGATGTTTTTTTCTGTTTGTTTTTGTTTTTGTTTGTTTGCTTGTTTGTTTTTTAAATAGGTGACTATGTCAATAGAAGATCTTAATTAGGTAGAAGTACAAGGGCCAAATGATATTTTTCAAAACTGTGTTTGTTTTCATTTATGCCACAAATTTTCTAAGTCCATGATCAAGATTCTTATTAGGCAAAAGAATGGTGGACTACAGGTGCACACGGTGAGTTTGCCTTGGGGTTGCTGTGTTCTGGAGATGAAAGAGCACATAGTGGGCTTTGAAAACATACATAAGGATCTCCCTGACTTCGTGCTAAAATACATACTTCAGATATATTGGAATAACTCAAATATTTCATTTCACTTTATTTTATGTATTGTTTGATTCCTTTATTGGAGCCTCTAGAACGTGTCAAAGAAGTTCTACATTTATCCCATGTCTGTGTTATAATTAACATTCAAGGAAACAGGATTCATTTAGAGCAGTGGTTCACAATCTGTAGGTTGGAAATTATTTTTTTGGGGGAGGGGCACATCAGATATCCCACCAATCAGGTACTTATATTAGAATCCATAACAGTGGGAATTTTCAGTGATGAAGTAAGAGTGAGATAATTTAGTGACTGAAGGTCACCACAACCTGAGGAACTGCAGCATTAAGAAGACTAAGATGATCTGCAGTGATCATCAATGTCTAGTATTGCTTGATCTATTTTAAATACAAACAAACAAACAAGTGAGTCTGGGAGATGGCTCTGCTGGTAAAAGTGCCTGTTGTACAAGCATCTGAGTCCAAATTCCCAACACCCACGTTAAAAATAAGGTGTGCAGTATCCTGTGCAGTAATAGCCCCAGCACAGCCACTAGGTCAGAGATGGAAGTGAAGCTGGCTGCCTGCAGCCTCACTGAGAGGCTCTGACTCAAAGGAATAAATTGAAAAGTGATGAGATAGGATACCCAGTCCTCTCTGCTTTCCTGTTTCTGTCCATGCATAAGGTCATAACCATAAACCAAATACATTTATTTATACACATTTACCTTTATTCAGAGAGAGAGAGAGAGAGAGTTGAAAATGAAGAACAGACCTCTCACCAGATTTCTCTCTGTCCAGAGAGCACTTCCACACGTGCATTCTACTGTGGATGCTCAACTAGTGCTTGCTAAACATATCACAGATGTGAAGACCATGAGAACTCTTGACAGAGGGCTTAAAAACCAGTGGAAATTTCCAAAAAGGAAATTACTTACTGTACTGTCAAGGTTTTGTGGAGAATGTACCCAAGTAGGAGAAAATCTGGGGTGTAAGATGACTGTGGCTTGCTGGGGACATCCAGTCATCAGGTTTGCATGCGTCATTGCTGAGCTTCAACTGCTATTTGGCCAGCATCTCACACCTCACTGAACTTGGGTTCCCATGTGGCTACTCCAATCATTTCCTGGCTTCATCCTTGTGCTGGGTGTTGCTCAGAGAGCGCTGTCCCTGCCGACTACACAGAGCCTTCAAGAACACACATCGTCGACTTGATAAAGATAATCAATAGAGCGCTATGGGAATATTGTTTTTCTTCGAGCAAGGCAGAATATTTGTATTCATTCCTCATTAATTTTAACTTTAATCCTTTTGCTAGCTGCCACTTGGATGTCATTTGTGTAGCAGAGAATAAAATTGTGTTTTAACATCGTCGCCGCTTCCACAACAGCTTAGAGGTCAGTTGTTAAGTGAGCCTGGACAAACTTGGAGAAATTTTTTTTCTACAAGGAGCTCCAGAGACTAGGAGGCAGCAATGGCAGGGTTAAAATTTCAGGGATATGAAATAACAGAAATTCTCCTTTTTTTCTGGTAATTTATCTTTAAAATCAGACTGTAAAATCTTCAAGGTACCATTGTATCATGACTCAAATTTAAACAGAAATCTTTCATTTTTCTTTTTGTTTCTTTGCACTCATGTTCTTTTATGATAAATAAAACTATTTTTTTATAAGCAGAATGAAGATCTGACATTTTTCAGAATGAAATACTATACCTGCAATTCTCTATATTATTTGTGAACTGAATCAGAGGTCTGTTTACAGATGGTCTAGAAACTCCCATTTACTTAGATCTCCCCTATAAATATCTGCGTGACTAAACTTTGCCTCTGCATAAGCACTATAATTAATCTAAGGTTTCATTCAGCATATATATATATATATATATATATATATATATATATATATATACACATATATATGTGTGTGTGTGTGTGTATGTATGTGTGTGCATACATATATAAAATATATATTATATATGTGTAATATATGTGTACATATATTATTTTAAATATATGTATATGTCTTTGTTTAAAACAAATATAAATATATGTCTCTGTTTAAAACACACAACCTGGAGAGAAGGCTCTGCAATTAACATTTGCATATCTTGCAATGGATTGTAGTAGGTTGGTTTCCAACACTCAAGTTGGGCAGCTTGTGTCAAGTCTCCAGCTCCAAGGGATCTAACAACTCTCTCATCTGTCCTCTGTAGACATACACACACACATGGAATATAGTCATTCATACATATATCTGCATATAAATAAGTAAATAAATTAAGATGATTCTACATTTTAAAAAGTGAAACACACAACTAAAAAACAGCGTTGTAGATTTGAAATCGGTACGGCCCAGAACTGTTTCTTTGTCCATGGTTTGAGGACTAGTGTAAATCATCATGTGAAATCACAAAACACTCCTGTGAGGCACGATTTTACCCTCCGTGTATATCTGTCTTAATTGTGGATGCACTCATTCTATAGGCAGTTTTCCTAGAGACTGGTGCTCATTGCTTTCTGTTTGCTGATTGTCAATGAAACCAGTCGGGTGCCTCAAGCTCCTGCAACCTTAACTTTCTAGCATCATAGAGTATACCTTGAACTAAATGCTAAAATAACTCTTTCTCCCATGAGTTACTTTTGTCAAGGACTTTTATTACAGTGACAGGAAAGTCGGTTATTATATGATGAGCCTGTATTAAAAAGTAATTCCAAACTGTATTCAGTCACTTTACTACGTTGGGTTTTTCAAACCCACCACCACTGCTCTGTATTCATGAAAAGTTATAATCATTATACTTTGGTTTCTCTCCATTTTCTTAGCTGTATTTCTGTATCACTTTTATCTGTTAGTACACTGAACACATGTATGTGCTCTTAGAAACAGTCTTATTGAAGTATTACAAACATACATATACACACACATTCATGCACACACAAATATACATAGGCATAAATGTATGTGTGTGGGTATGCACACACACATGAATATATATATATGTATATATATATATATATATACATATATATATATATATTACATATATATTCATATATACATATATTTACCTAGAATCTAAAGTTTCATTAGTTTAGACATAGAAATCATTCATTATAACAACACTGCATTCCAGATAATGAACAGAAGACATATCAACACCTCCCTATATTCTCTTCTGTTCCTTCATGTACACATTTTAATTATAGATACCAAGTTGTAATAAGATCTCTAGATCACAGTTCTGCAGCACTATAAAACTGTATAGCCACTGGGAATAAAACTTCTAATTTCTTACATTCTATAGCCCCACACACCATTATTGTATTCTGTATGCCTGTAAGGATGCCTACATCAGTGGACCATTCCCATATTATCCTACAACTGCAATCATTAGGTACCAATAGCCAGAAATGTTATGCCTGGTTACAAATCCAAAATAAAAGGGGATATGATATGATGTACAAATAAATATCTTTACTCTTCTCTTCATTGCAACATTATCCATAAATACCAAACATGGGAAATTTTCCAGAGTGTATTGATACACCAATGAAGATTAATATACTATTATGCCTGAAATAACAAAGAAAAATGCAAAATGTAAATACTATTATTTGTGACACTGTACACAAATTAGGTATATTTGTTTCAATGAATTCAGTTGGTCCGAGCAGAGTAATTATGTATTCATATACTCTATTTTTAATTTTATACATATATACAATATATCTTCATCATTGCCATCCTCTGCTCTCTCCAACCAGTTCCACTAGTTCCCAACGTATCTCCTATAAAATCTGCTTCACAACATAATGTCTTTTTAAAGTAACCCATTCTGGAGAGGAGTGATTCCCCTTCTTTTTAGCAACCATTAGTTCTTACAGTTCTTAATCTAGCTCTGAAGCCTTGTGAGAAGCTTGGAAATCCCCATCCTTGTTTTCATTTCAACCTGTGTTGTCCTTGTGCTGGTGTTAAAGGGATGTTATTGTTGAGATGTTTATGGATACACCTTCCCTGTCACATACAGATGATAGTATCTTAGAGAAAATAGAAGCTGAACTTTTTGTTACACTTTACTTTCTCATAGTCATATATGCCTTAAATTCTTCATTGTAAAAAAAACATATGCAACAGTCAAGTTTCTCATAATAGGCAATTGACACATTGTGTAACTAAATCCTTTATCCTAACAAAATGATATGTTAGCTACTATTCAGAAAAAGCCTAAAAAGAAAATTAGAAATCAGATATACCTTAGGTTTCTCTGCTTATATTACTTAATTAATAGTAGACATTCTGTTTCATGTAATTTTTACATAAATTGTCAAAGGAACACACAAGAGGCTTCCAATTTGACCTACAGTGGATCTGAAAAGGTATCTTTATTTCCACTGTGTGAGACATTTCATTGGTCCCCAACAAGAGACGGGAAACCTGCCCACAGAGTTCTTATTCAGCAACCTCGTGCAGCTGTACCATTCACCCATGAACCACATTGGAAACATTTCACTTCTTCTGTCCTGGTTTATTCATTTGTTAACTAAAGAGGACTCATACCTCCAGTGTTTTCTGCCGAGAAGTACATGTGAATAACTGCTCTGTAGTTATTTTTGTTCCATTCATTCTCCATCCACCTTTGTTGACTTCCTGTAAGATTTCCTCTGCCTTGCAGTTTGTACCGGCTCATTAATATATTAAGTGCTCACAGGTGACTTCCTCTCCATTAAAGAAAGAAGTGGGGGATGATTAGGTGAGAGCTGTGTTCTTCCTGATCATTGATATGCTGTACCTGTGTTATCTGAGGATACCGGGCAGTATCTTCCACCATCTGCTATGGAACATTTGGTCACAGACTTAGTCTATGCTACCAACTTTCCTGAGTGAAAGGCTACACTGATATGACTGTTTCCTTCTGCTTCTACATTTACAATGTTTCATTAAATGATTGACTTATCTTTGTGTGCCTATTTGTGGTTTTGTGTGGATTCCACATGGTAAGGAACGTATTTGGAGGCTTGAGAATAATTTCTGTGAGTGTGTTTTCTTCCAACTTATGAGTTCCTACAAGTGAATTAAGATTGGTAGTTTAGTGGCAAGATTTTTGACCCTCTAATCCTTCACACGTTTCAAAAAGAATTACTAACCAATGATAATTTCATGTAAAAAAAGTGCTATGAGTTATTTTCTTTTTTTCATAAATATGAAGACAAATTCAGTTAGAATCACAGAAAGGGATAAAGAATTCTATTCTCATATCTAGGTGCTATGAGTTATTTTCTTTTTTTCATAAATATGAAGATAAATTGAGTTAGAATCACAGAAAAGGATAAAGAATTCCATTCTCATATTATATCTAGTTTAAAGACCATTGTGCCTTATTTTTAAAATCCTGGTTGTATTTTATAAGAAATATCATTCTAAAACTTTCCAGATTGGTATTCCTTGTAGCAAAAGATGCATTTTTAGGGTTAACAATACTTGTTCTCATTAAGGCTAAACCTTATGAACACTTTTAGATATTTGCCTAGGGGAACACACAGTTCAGAAAAAACTGTCCACCCACATGTAGGCAGACAGAAAACTCAATCAAGCTTTGTGAAATCTTGTCAGGAAAAATAATTACACTCTTGACTTAAAGAGTGCATTTTTTTGTCCCCAGTGACAAAGGAAGCATTTAATTATCAAAAGCTTGTAGTGGTCCACAGTTGACATCTAATTTATTTAATTACACAAAATATGCTGTAAGACATTTTGTTTCAGATAGCTTAGAACTTTCAGAATTGACCCATGGCCAATGAGGTAGAGGTACTATTCTCAATATTTTTGTGAATTACTAAAAATCTAACTGATGTCAATCAATACTAGGGAAGTGTTTGGGCTGGATAGAAAATCCTTTTGTTGCTTGGTGCAAGTCTGGGGACCATACCTGAAACGTTTATACATGTTACACTATTGACAATTTTGGTTTACATGTGAAATGTTCCACAAAGGCTCAATTGTTTGAACATCTAATCCCCAGATAATAATGCTGTTTGAGAGAGGTGAAGCCTTGCGAAAGGAAGGGAGTCACTGAAGATAGGCCAGAAGTCCTATAGCCTGGCTCTATTTCCTTCTCCCTATCTGCTTTTGTATGGGACACCATGTGATCAATCCAACTCCTACTCCTGCCGGAAGCTTTCTGTATGTCCATGAACTGTACCGCACAGACTGAGCCAAAATACACTCTATTTTCTCTAAGGTGAAGTATTTTGTCACAGCAATGAGAAACGAAACCACTTGCTCATTCTGGAGTCCATGTCTAACAGCTTTACTTATATTGGCATGGGTGTTATTTTTTTATGTTTTGTTTTGTGGTTTGAGAAAGTTTCATAGTGCTAGACTGTTTCAAACTTGCTATGTAGTTGAGGCTGCCCTTGAAATCCTGATCCTACTTCCTTCTAAGTGTTAGGACAAGAGACTTGAGCTACTAAATTCAGCTCTGTCTAAAATCTTTACACTTTTATTAAATATGTTTTATTGTTCATGTTATAAGCAAACTAATGAATTTTCTTCATTTCCCTACCAATGTTTTGTATATAACTCAATAAAAACCAAATATAATTTAGCTGAACTACTGGAAAAAGGATCAACCTCCCCAAATCAAGTAATTTAAACTAAAAGATATTTATGACTTCTGCATTTTGAGAATGCGACTGGCAATAAAAAATATGCAAAAGTTTATGGGTAATAGCTTCCAAAAATGAGCATGATCAAGAAAAATAGCCATTAATGCAATAATTTGTATTTCAAAAAGTTTATACTGAAATGACATGGTACATACAAAAAGACACAGTTTGTACTTATATTCAGCATAGACATGCATCATGGAATAAAAGAAATAGAAAACCTAACGTATCAAACTATAAGAGACAAACAATCAGAGTCACAGAGATGGATTAGACTGTCTGTAAGGCCATTAAAGAGCATGCATGATTTTCGGAGTTAGAGAGATTGATTCTTTTTCTGACTTGAGCATAATCTTATACCATTCTCTTGTGGAAAACCCTTAATCACACTGTAATTCTTTCTGGTTCTTAAAAGTATGAATAATAAAGTTTTTTTGTCAAGGAATTATTCTGAAAATTAAAGTATATATTATTTACACCTAGCATGGGCTATTAACTTGTGATTTTGTTATAATAACACCTAACAGCTTCTGCTAAACACCAAAAAGCAATGACCATGGAAAACTATGTCAGTGAAAATGTAGGGTGGGTAAGTCCTAATTTTCTCAATTAAGAAAAAAAAAAACTACAGGAATCCTATGTAACTATAGTACAATCCTATGTTAAACAAAGCAAAGTACAGTAAAAACATGAACACAGTTTTATTTTATAGCTTTTTCTATAATCAACACACATAATTGTACCATTTTATATTAAAAGAGCATTTTAGTCTTTTCAGTATTTGCTAAGCTGCATATAATGGTATTCCTTGGATTTTTATGGAATATTTAGCTGACTTTTTAACTGCACCAAATAACACTGAAATTGCTTAAAAAATAAAATTTATGATGTGACATCTGATTGCATATAATGTGAGACAGAACCAGGTACAGACTGAAAAATAAGAGAATGTGTGGAAATGCTTTGAACAACACCAGGATTGTTACAAAGTGACTCCAAATTTGGCTCCAAATACTGAGAGATTATGTTTTAGACACACGTACACACGTATACACGATCTGAAACTAAGAAAGGCATTGTCACATGGAACGCTCAGCCTAGGACTGTCATCTATGCCCAGGGCTCTGTGTGCTGGGAGTGAAGGTGCACGTGGTGGAAGGTGTTCCTATATTTGGCAAAGCTGAAATTTAGCCCTTATGTAAAACAGAACATTCTGAAGAGCTGATCCATCTCTGGAGAAAGGACTAGGAAAAAATGGTGTTCCCATTAGCAGCAGGAAACTTAACTTCTAAAGAAATAGAACCCCGGGCTCCCTCCTTAGTGCTTAAAGGACTCCCAAGGGTATTTTATGTGGGAAAATGGAAAGTCACTTTGAATATGAGCACACATTTATAAATGATTATGTTTATAAACACCATGAAAGGTTCTGAAGTGCCATAAGAAAACAGTATTAGCAAAAAGGAAACCAGTCAGAAAATATTAGAACAATCATTCAAAAAACTTATTAACAAAAGAGTTAAAGAAATACCGTTTGCAACAGCAAAAGGAGAAGGAGCTGTGTGAAACAGCCAAATGAAGTAGGCAGAAGGGAACAAAGATCACCTCTAGAAAGAAACAGCAAAGCCTCTATGTTATAATTAAAAAGTGTTAGAAGCAGGATGAGTTGATATCTTGTAACATATTCAAGCATGAAAATGAGGATATATGTGAAAAATGAGTCAACAAGAATTAACATTTTAGATGGGACATGGGTGTATAAAGAAGGTTAGATACAGAATGACATTAAAGTTATGATAACTGGCAGAAACTGTCACATAACCTAGAAATCAAAGTGCAATATCAATTTGATGAATGGATTTAAATACAAAAGTTACCTGGCACGATGGCTCAGTGGTTCAAGATGTCGGTTACCAAGCTTGAATATCTAAATCTGAGTTTAAATGCTCACAACCTGCCTGGTGGAAGGAGAGAGATGACTAACAGAGGTTGTCTTCTTGACTTTACATATGTGCTATGACATCCGTGGACAGACACTCAAATACATATGGGCAGACAAACACAAAGTAAACACAGAATAAATGAAATCAGAAATTTAGTTTAGAACTGGAAGGTGGAAATTAGAGAGTCTTAGGAAGAAACCTTCACTTTCATGTTAAAACTCTTCTTTCTCTCAAGGTCAAAATATATAATGAACTGTTCTATTGTGACATTGTGTTTCTTAAAGTGTTGGCTGCTTACTTAGATTTTTTTCATTAATTTTTTTAAAATTTATTTTCTATTGGGATTGGGACAGGACCTGTTTCTGAATGTGTGTGAGAACTTGTGTTTGTGTGAGCACATACGTGTGTGTGTGTGTGTGTGTGTGTGTGTGTGTGTGTGTGTGTGAGAGAGAGAGAGAGAGAGAGAGAGACAGAGACAGAGACAGAGAGACAGAGACAGAGAGAGACAGAGAGAGAGGCAGAGAGAGAGACAGAGAGACAGAGAGACAGAGACAGAGACAGAGAGACAGAAAGAAAAAAGAGAATGTGTGTGTAGATGTGTTTTTCTCACTGTCTCTGTCTCTGTATCTCTCTCAGTGTGTGTGTGTGTGTGTGTGTGTGTGTGTGTGTGTTTAGGTAGATAACAAGTGTAACAAGTATAACTTTTGCTAGGATTTCTCACGTACAGGCATTGTTGGGTAGAAACACCATTCAAAAGAGCAGTATTGTGTTTTCTAAAATCGGGAGAAAGAAAAAAAGTAGTCAAGAGGTCTCTGAGAAGGAGAACATAGGTGGTACTTCCTATGCAGTCAGGCAT
>JANHMN010000072.1:0-41330 GCA_030674055.1 Rhabdomys pumilio | reverse complement strand
TATTTTTATTTCTACTAGGTATTTTTGTCATAGATTCCTAGAAGGAATGCTATAAAAACAAGGAATAATTACTTTTATAATTCGGCTATGAGTTTGAAGAGAAGCTTTGATTTTTAAATCCTACTGTGTTTTGGAGATTGTGTTTTAAGAGCAGTTTTGAAACAGATCCATTTTTAGCTATCCTGATGTCTGAAAAAAATCACCCCCCAAAGTAGACGCTTAAAAGTAGAATTGCTATTATTTTTCAGGTTTGCACAGTTTGCATGTTTGTATTCAGTGGCTTGTTTCTGCCTCACTTGTGTGGTTGGTTGGGACAACTTGTCTGGGACTAAAGGATCCAGAAGCTTTAATTCCTACCTCAAGTTCAAGCAGCTGCAGAAACACACAATTACACAGCTTCTCTGTGCATAGTTGTGCATCTAACTGTCTTAAGCATCGTACCCATATCCTGTTGTGTCGTATTCACAAGTCCCTAGGTTTTTGGTGAGTCAGATTCAAAAGTTTCAAAATATTAGCTTTACTTCTAAATTCTTTTTGTCAAAGTCAGTTTAGAAAGATGCCCTTGAAATGACTCAGTGAGTAAAGGCACTCACTGCCAATCCTAACTATCTGTTTGATGCCAGAACCTGAATGTTGGAGAGAACCAAGTCCTACAAAGTGTCTTCTCATCTTTATATACTCACCACTCTCCATTCCCACTGCCAGCATGCATGCATTCATGTGCCAACAAAATGAATAAATGTAATTTACAAAATGCTTGTTACAAAGCCATTCGGATTCACGGATGGTTGAGGATAGACTCAGTAAAAATAAATTGATTTATGTAAATAAACAAACATCTCATGGAGCAAAGTCTCTGAAGATCTCAACTTTTATGCATTCATATGCATTATATAGGTCATAAATATGTATCCTGTTTTTACCTACTCCAGCCTCAGCAGAACTTGAGGAAGCATCAATAGTGTCAAGAATTGAAGCAACTCTTCTCATGTTAGAGTTAGTTGTGCAGAGTGGCAAAGCTTAAGGAGGTCAGAAGTGCCAGTTCTACTTACTCATGAAAAGGGAGAAAGCCCTGTTTTGTGATGGACAGTAAAGTCCTTCAACTACCTAGGATGTAAACCTGTAATAGCTATTTTATTCATCTATCCCCTTGCTAATTCAAGAACAGTGCTTCAAGTACAGATAGGAGCATCAGGAGTTCAAGGCCAGCTTTGACTTTACAGTGAGTTAGAGGCTAAGCACCCAGAGGAATGTCTATAAAGCAGCACAGAAAACAGGATTGAAGAGAAACAGGAGTCATTGAAGATGGGACTGGGAGGGTGTCTTAGTTAGGGTTTTACTACTGTGAACAGACACCATGACCAAGGCAAGTCTTATAAGGACAGCATTTAGTTGGGGTTGGCTTACAGGTTCAGAGGTTCAGTCCATTATCATCAGGGCAGGAGCATGGCAGCATCTAGGCAGGCATGGTGCAGGAGGAGCTGAGAGTTCTACATCTCCATCTGTAGACAAACAGGAGAAAAACTGGCTTCCAAGTAGCTATGATGAGGTTGTTAAAGCCCTTGCCCACAGTGACACACCTACTCCAACAAGGCCACACCGACTTCAACAGGACCACACCTCCTAATATTGCCATTTCTGAGCTGAGCAAATACAGATCACCAGAGAGAGAAGATTGGGAAGAGAAAGAAAAAGGCCAACAGAGCCTTCCTGTGTTTGTGTGACGTCTTGGCAAATACTGGGGCCTGGTGTTCCTCATGTGGATGTCTTCCTTCCAAAATGGCCCCTTACTGCTTTCTGAGAGGATGGTAACAAGTGTAGAAGTCAGAGGCCAGCTTGCAAAAACCAGTTCTCTCTTTCTACCACCTAGCTATGCCATCAGAAAGAAAACCCAGGTCATTTGGCAGTTGCACAAGTGCCTCCACCTACTGAGGTATGTTGTGACCCCTCAAACATCTTAGAAAAGAGAGGAGAAGGTGTACCTGACTTATTCTTCATAATGTCATACAAGGGTACATAGCAGGTAGCTTGCTCACTGTTGAAATTTAAAATGTATGCTGAATGTTCTTAAACATATTGAAAAATACAGGCCTAAAATTACAATTACAAAGAAAATATTGTTAAAATATCCCTTTTACTTGAATTATATCCTCCAGATTTTGATCTCCAATCCAACCTCAACATTATTGTAGACAGATTTTTTTTTTTTTGTGGATCTAGGGTTTGAAGTCAGGTCCTGTCTATGGTCCTCTAGTACTCAGCTACTGAACTAGACCCCCAGTCCCAATCCTTGCCAAAGTCAAGGGTTATTGGACTCATTCATTAAGTTAACTGCTGTTGAGACCCACTCTGTCCCGTGTTTGGGGGTCAAAATGTCTTGGCCTGTGTTGTTGTTTCGGTCAGTGGTTCAGGGCCTAAGAGACGTGAAGAATGGAGACAAGACAGAGGTTTTGATCAAGTCTGAAGTCTCCTTTATTGTTTCACTTCATCTCTCTCTTATTGTCTCTCTTCTCTCTTATTGTCTCTTTTATTTTCTCTCTTATAATCTCTCTCATTGTCTCCCCTTATTATCTGTCTCTCTTATTGTCTCCCCCTCTGAAGGGATGTCTGGGGTATTTATACACTTTGTCACGTGCCTTGTAGGCCCGTGAATACCACGTGCCTTGCAGGTGTGTATACCATGTGTGCCTTATAGGGAAAACCCTCTGTTTTCCATGTGTCCACTTGTTCCTCATTTTCTTCTAGCTCGCTTTATCTCTCACTTGCAATTCATTCCCTGATACTTACAGGCTGCCATCAAACTCTGTGGCTCAATTCAGTGGCTGAGTCTTGCTTTCCTTCTGTGATGCTGGTGATTGAACCCAGGGCCTTGTGCCTGCTCAGCATGCACTCCACCACAGTCTCAGCTCACTTTTCTTTTTTGTTGAGAGTGTTGGCAGTACTCATGTAGTAAACCTTTATTTCTTTTCTTCACTTTATTTTGATTTCCACATATCCCCTGGTTTTTTGAGGCAAGATCTCTCTTGCTACAGCCCAGGCAATCTTTCTGAATCAGCCTTGGGGTGCTGAGTTTGCAGGCCTGCACTGTTGTACCTAGGTTGTTCCTTCTTTCTTGAAATACACTCTTATAAGTCCTTGGTTTCTCCTATTCCACATATTCCCTTGCTGGCTCTTCTCTGTATCAAGAACATATTCCACCTACCTTTTTTATCTCAATAATATTTCTATTATGTAATTTGATTTTTGAGATATTAAATTCATGCTGCATCCCTTCAGTAAATCCTACTTTGTTATAGCATGTAGTTACTTTAGGTTGCAGATTTCAGTTTCATAATATTTGGAAGAATCTTTCTATGTCTTTACTCTTAAAAAGTATTGCTGTATAATAAATTATCTTGTTATATCCTCTGGCTTGGATAGCAAGGCAATCCTAGCCTCATAAAATGAGTTGGGAAATGTCCTATTTTCTGAAATAGTTTATGAAGAATTGTCATTATTTCTTTTTATAATATTTTACAGATTTCACCAATAAAGCCATCTGGTGTTGGCTTTTCTTCACAAGAAGATTTTGAATCATTAATTGATACCTTTTCTGTTTACAAATTTATTCAAATATTTCTCGTTTTCTTGTGTGTATGTAGCCGTTTACACAATGTATAAATTGTTCATTTCGTTAAAGTTGGTCAGTTTCTTACCATTAATCTATTCATTATTTCACTTTGTAATACTTTTAAGGTCTGTAGTGTTGATGGCAATATCCTTGTGTTCATTCTTGACTGTAATGATTGGTGCTATTTTTCTTTGCTGTTTTTTTTTTCAAGAAAACACTTTATTTGATGTAGAAAACTCTAAGGTACAAAAGCATCTTACAAATGTCAGTCATGACTTACTTTCATCTATTTACAGAGTTTGTACAGTCAAATTTACCACAACACACCACCTATGTCGCCAATGTAAAAGTATGGCACAGTGCTCCATGCTCTCAGTGCTTACCATACCGCTGAAAATCCCAGAAAAGGACAAACTTAGAGACAGAACAGAACAAGGGCACCAGTCCTCACTGTCAGTGCAGGCCCTTCCTCCTTAACATGGGACTTTCCACAGTAAAAAATACTTTTCTTTTTAAACAGATCAGGAAAGCCGAAGCTACTCTTAAAATGACCACTTTTGCGTTTGTACAGAAGTTTTTGCTGCTGTGCAAACTTGACATGCTTCTTTGAGAGAAAGATGCATTAAAAAAAAACATAACAGGTAAACACAGTGAATATAGATCAATGGTAGCCACACAGGGCCACTGCTCCTTCTCCTCTTCCTGCCAGAGTCCATGTGATATCCAGTAGGGATGATTTACTTTGCTGTTTTTTTTTCTGGTTGTTTTTTGGCTTTTTTGTCGTTGTTGTTTTTGGTCTAGTGAACTACATTACACACACACACACACACACAAACACACACACACACACACACATACACACACACTTTTCGGAGTTTAATTTTAATGCATCTGCTGTCTTTCTGCTACTGGATGTATTGCTTAATTTGTTCTCTTTGCTCTTTGGGCTCTTTCACCAGGGCTATGATTCCTTACAGGAGAGGGGTAGGTTCTTGACCTAAGACCTTTCTTCTCTCCTGACAGGAGGATTTCCAGTTCCAAATGCCCTCCACGCATTGCTTCATCTCACTGCACATGTGCTGCTGTGTTGAGTTTGTATTCTGCCTAATTATTCCTCCTTGTGACCTTTTCCATCATGGGTTACTTACATGTGTTTTAAAATCTCCAAATACTTGATGTTTTTCCAGATTTCTTTCTCTCACATGCTCTCACTTAATTCCATTGTAATCAAAATATGTTCTTTATGTAATGTGCTCCTCTTTATTTTATTGAAATTTATTTTGGGAAGTATCATATGATATATCCTGGAGGATTTTCTATGTACTCTTGAAATGATTTTTTGAATCCTTTTGAAATGTTCTTTAATTACCAACTGAATTGATAATGCTGTCAGTCTCAGATTCCTTAACTGTTGTTTACTGAGTTGTACAATCTATCGAGTAAGAAAATTCATCCTTGCAAACTAAACATTTCTAAGTGAGTCAGAAGTATTTGTATACATTACCCCTTTCTCTTCAAATTAGGAACTGAGAACCACATGCCAATTGCAGACTTTATCATTTAAAATACCAGCGGGGCCATGGAAAACCTCCAGTCTAATTTCTCCTTGGTTCAGGGTTCCAATAAAAAGCAGAACAGGATGGTGGATGATGGTAGTCCTCCTGTGAAAAAATGATGACAGACATTCATGTCAATGAGAAAACACTGACCAAGGTGAAGAGGGAGCCTTTGGATGACTATGGAGATGCTTCTGTGGAGCCTGATGGCAAGCACGCTAAGTGAAACTGTACTGCTCAATCTGAGACTTTAAATTTAAAACACAGTCTGAAACACACACTGGCACAATTCCATTTAAGCAGTCAGAGCTCTTTGGGTGGACCAGCAGCATTTTCTGCTCGATATTCCCAAGACAACATGTCACTGACGGTATTCCTGCCTCTTCTGTCTCCTCAGGTTCTTCCCAGTCCTTTTCTTATTCCTTCTGATAGCTCTACAGAGCTCACTCAGACTGTTTTGGAAGGGAATCTATTTCTTGTTTTCAAGTTGGGGGAGCAAAGAGACTCTGTATGCCCCAAGCCTTAAATTCTGTTCTATAAGAATTTTCACTCCAGCAAATAAACACAGTATTTGATGAGCTTTATGTCTATTGTTCAAGGCCTACTTCAGACCAGCTTCACATCTTAAAGGTCTTAGCAATACTTCCATTCAGTGCTCCATCCTGTGGGCTGATCACATTGACTGATGTACAAAGACTCTGTAATGCTCTACTGTGGCCAAGAACTTTTCCTCAGAGTGAGAGCATACTTCCTTTTAAAATCTCTTCTGTCCAGTGAAAGGAAACTGGCAGTGTCTTTGAAGTGGAACATGAATGCTTGAGCAAAAGTCAGGGTCTCTTTGCACCTCAGTTTTGGGTTCAGCCTGATGCTCCCTGTGTCCAGTGTCTGGAGTGCTATGGAATATTTGCTCCCCAGATGTTTGTCATGCATTCACACAGATTCCCTCACAAGAGATCTTGCCATTGGGGTTCACCACGTCTGCTGCCTCCCAGTCTAAAGAGGTCACCAAGACAGAGACAAGTAAGTCCATTTCCAGACAGTCAGGAAAGTCTCATGGTAGTAGTAAGCATGAGAAAACAGTGTCTTACCCAGACGTTTCACTTGAGGAACAGGAGAAAATGGATTTAAAATCCAGTAGAGAATTATACAGTCATTTAGATTCATTGATCTCAACTAATTCTACAAGTAAAAAGAAATCTGAGTCTACTGTTTGCAGCTTAGTAAGACACATAAGCAAGAGTGATTCCGAGGCTTCCTCTCCACTTCTGGTCAGAGATGATACATGTGAAGATGACAAGGGAAAGATCATGGAAGGTGTGATGAGAACCTATGTAAGACAACAGGAGAAGCTGAACTCGATTCTGCAGAAGAAGCAGCAGCTGCAGGTGGAAGCGGAGATGCTGAGCAGTTCAAAGGCGATGAAGGAGCTCACTGAGGAGCAGCAGCATCTACAGAAAGAGCCTGAGTCTGTGAAGAATTACCATGCTCAGAGGATGGAGGTATTGTATACTGAACAGAGAGACTTGGAGAACAAGTTGGAGCAGGTGATGAAGCAGAAATGCACCTGTGACTCAACCTTAGAGAAAGACAAAGAGGCTGAGTATGCAGCCCAGCTGGCAGAACTGAGGCAAAGGCTAGACCATGCTGAGGCAGACAGGCAAGAACTCCAGGATGAACTCAGACAAAAGCGAGAGGAGAGACAGAAACTCCAGTTGATGATAGAGGAGCTGAAGTTGCAGATCCTGAAATCGTCAAAGACTTCCAAGGAATGAGAGCTGAAGAAGAGACATACCTGTATTTGGTTACCAGGTCTTCATGTTTGTTGGTTGCTTTGAAAATTGAATTCTCACATCTCATTTGCATGAACGTAGCTAGGCATTCTGTTCATTTGTAGGGCAGCAAAAGTGAAGAATATATATTAATACAAATTTTTCCATTTCCAAATGAATGAAAATGTGTGCTTCTTTGTACTTTTTCCAGTCAGCTTGGTAATAGTAACCTATGTAATTTGAACCTGTAGTCAGTCTACCTGTATTTCTAAGAGTTACATTCTTTCCAAACTGCATTATGTGATGCAAAGTTCTTGTGTCAGTTTTGCTATGAGTTATTTTAGACTCAACTTTAGATACAGAGGTCACGTTTATGATGCAAAGCTACTCACTCTGTATCCTTCTCATTACAGAACCTTGGCACTTGTATACACCAAGCCTGTGGTTACTTTTGTTTTGGTTGTAGAACGAGTTTCTCTTGGTTTTCTCCTAGAGGAATCTTACTGATGAAATGACAGTACCACCTCCCCAACATACAATGTGGGGCAAGGGAGCATGCTTTGCTGTGCCCTGATGCTGCCCACAAGAAGCAGTTGTAATTTGTGTTTCTGTTTAAGAGTGGCTATATCTAGATATCTGTGTGTGTGAGACTTGAGAAAATTAAAGTGATTTCTGAACTTTTCCTGTTAGTAGTGGTATGATAGTACTCGTTCATGTTCAGGAGGAAAAGGAATTCCACTGACATACCTTGGTTCCTATGTAACTCATAATCCTCTTCTACAGTTCTTATGTGCAGTCTTACAAAGGTTTTTATGAATTTATATAATGGATTTTTTCTTTTAAATTGTAAAATACTAAATATCTTGAAGAAGATTTTTTTGGACTTTTGTATGTTTAAATGTTATCTTAGAACTTGCACAAATGGACAATTATGACTCTTTAATCTCTTTTTTTAATACATTATTCAGTTTATAAAGAGTGGAAAATATTTACTGGAATAGAAAGAACTCTAGAGTCAAGCTAAAAACATGAAGGGAATACAGAATTAGGGAATTTTTAATACTTATCTTTAAAAAAAATTCAATGTGATGGTAGAGCAACATATGCAGCAAAGCAAACAGATGGTTCAGAATGAGGTGACACAGGTAAAGAGTGAGGAGACACAGAATAGAAAGTAAAAGATTAAAAGTCATTTTGATAACAAATGCTGACTTATGGTTTCATGTACCAAAGAATAGGCAGTAGAAATTAAATATATTATATAATATATACTATAAACATAGTATCAAGAATAATGAAGAAAATAATCATCAACAAATATATCTTTTTTTGTCCTTGAATGATGTCTTTTATGTTCAACATAAAAAGAAGCATAAGTTAGAATCCAAAATACAACCAAAGGTTGATGACAATTTGTCAGAGCCAGATTGTGCTGACCTAGAGGAAAAAGCAGTTAAATATTATAACCCTGAAAGTCCCTCTCCCAGTGTACCTCTGCTTCCAGAGGCTCCCGCTGTGGAGACAGTGGTTGTAGATCCCAGAAAGGAGTTACAGGACAAAATTTCTACCCTTAAAGAACTAATAGAGTTAGAAAAAGAGTATCAGGACTTAAGTAATCAGCTACAAAAATTAAGGACAGGGTAGAGGTCTCAAGAGACTAACTGCGAAAACCCCCCGACTCTTTGGGTTCCTCAACCCGGAGTCCAAACGCAGCCCCTATTCTCTAGCTTTAGTTCAGCTACAGATCAGCCAGAGGAGGGAAAGGCAGAGGCTTTTCCTGTATCAGAGACCAGAGACGCCCAAGGGGTTGCTTGGAGACATCACACGGGGTTTAATTTTAAATTATTAAAGAATTAAAATATGCAATATCTCAATATGGTGCCACCACTCCCTTTACTCTTGCAATTTTAGAGCCTGTTGCAGAGGAGTGGCTGACTCCTAGTGATTGGAATATGTTAGTGAGAGCAGTTCTTAGTGGTGGTGACTATCTTATTTGGAAATCAGAGTATCATGAAAATTGTAAAGAGACAGCTAGAAGAATACCAGCAAACACCAATCCCTTTCTGAACTCAGTTGAGCAATACCAGGAAGCACAGGACTGGACTTAAGTTCTGCCACCCACACAGTATTAACCCCAGAAATGGGACCTCAGGCCTTACCTACCGAAGTGACTTTATCAGATTCACAATCTAATTTGGATCAAGCCATACAGGCTCATGAGTTACATCACCTTAATTCTAAAACTTTAAGAGTTATGTTTAAAATTACCAGAGAACAAGCTAGACAAATTGTCAAACAATGTCAATCATGTATTAAACTTTTATCAGTTCCTCATTTGGGTGTAAATCCAAAGGGAGTGATACCAAACAGTCTCTGGCAAATGGATGTTACTCATTATAGTGAATTTGGAAAACAGAAATATATATATGGATGTATAGATACGTATAATGATTTCATTTATGCAACATTACAAACTGGAGAAGCAAGCAAGCATGTGATCACTCATAGGCTTGCTGCAATTGCTGCATTGGGTGTGCCTAAACAGATAAAACCTGACAATGGCCCAGGTTATACAAGCTGCAGTTTCCACCAGTTCTGTGAGAAATTGAGAATACTACATAAAACAGGTATTCCATATAATCCACAGGCCCAAGGTATGGTAGAAAGGGCACATCAAACCATTAAATGTCAATTTAAAAAAATTAAAAATGGGGAATGGTATCCTACCAAGGGATCCCCCCGAAATATTCTTCATAATGCACTATTTAAAATTTTTTAACTTTGGATTCTGAAGGAAAATCTGCTGCAGACAGATTCTGGCATCCTGATACCAAAAAGAATTTTGCAACAGTCCTCTGGAAAGACCCATTTACTGGAACCTGGAATGGGCCAGATCCAGTGCTTATCTGGGGAAGAGGTTCTGTTTGCATATATTCCCAAACTGCAGATGCTGCATGCTGGCTGCCAGAGAGACTGATTAAACAAATAGACAATAATAACAAATCCAGGGAGCAGAAACCCCCTGAGAAGCATATTTTTTCTTTGCAGGAAATATGAAGGAAACCTGAAGATGCTTCACAATTGTCTTCAAACTGGAACAGATCAACGAGCAAACCTGTCTTGGGAAGTTCTCAATGCTGAAGGAGACATCACCACCCACATCTCCAGGGTGTTTCTATTGGACTCTTGATTTTCTGACTTATGATTTACTGGGGTATATTGTTTAAACCCACTACCACAGTTATTATAGTTTTTTTGGGGTTGAGATTGACTGAGCATGGACGGGAATTTCCTTACTTGTTTTGTTAAGATCAAAGCTATGATCAGTTCTGTGTTTCTGTATGTTACCTTTAAAAAAAAAAAGAGTGTTGCTTTTATACTAACTGTTCAGGCATTGCTAAGTGTCTTGTCTCTTGGGTTGATGCGGTTCAGTAGACTGATGGCTTTTGTACGACAATAGATGAAATTCAAATGAAACCCATACAGGTCCATTATTAGAGGCTGGAAGTGTAGGGGACTCTGAAACCTCTGTCATCAAGACTGATGAGGATTAACCCCTAACTTATATGCTAAGCCAGATAGTCAATGACAGGTAAGAGAACATACTGAGACCCTTGCCCCTAAAAGAAGGGAGGCCTCACCATCCTAAGACAGGATCTCAACCAATGGCTGTTGAGTTATCCAAGGATGGGAAAGGGAGGCTGGGGTCTTTTGTTCCCGCCTAGGACAGGCACGGTTTCCATAAGTTTTCCCAGCCTTCCCTTTTGAAAAAAAATTAAAAGGGAGACTTGTTGGGAGCCGACTTTTAGCAGAATGTGGCTAGAAAGCAGCTATCAGCTTTGCAGCCATCTTGAGCCATATACCCTGACATGAGACTTGGTTTTCAACAGCCTACAACAGCTGAAGCATACTCTGATATCCCACATATCTTGTTTTGCTGTTTAGTGCCCACAGCTGCAAGGAGCACGTGGTATCCACACCTACAAGGCATGCAGTGCACATGTTATCCACGTGCTATTCACACCATACATGCCTGTAAGGTGCACGTGCTGTCTACGCCTGTAAGGCTTATGTCATATCCACACCTGCAAGGCATGTGGTATCCACACGCCAACAAGGCACATGGCAAAAGCCTATAAATACCCAGGATTTCCTTGTAGTGTTGTGGTGTAGTAGTAGTAGGTGTGGTGGTGGGGTAGTAGTAGGTGTAGTGGTGTGTGTATGATGGAGACAGTAAAGAAGACTTTACTACAGATCCTCTGGCTTGTCTCTATTCCTTGCGTCTCTTCCCCTTCTTCCACCCACTCTCTCTCTTGCTAGACCCTGACCTGTGGAACAGAGCAGGCCACTATAGTTTGGCCCCCAAACGTGGGCCAGAGTGGTCCTTTACAGTTTTGCCCCTAAGGTGGGGCAGCTCGGGTCTTTTACAGCCCAGATCTTTATCCAATTTTCCCTGAACTCTTAGCTCATTTTGTGTCCTTTTAACACGCTGAGACCCTAGTTTTGACACCGCTGATTTGAGATGGCTATTTTCATTTTTTAATTTCACAACGTGTTTGTTATTTTGCTTTAGATTTTGGTGACCCAGTAGTTGTGCATATGAATCTCTGATTTTATTTAGCTGTTCCTGAGTGGAACCATGTTCATTTGACAATGCCTGCCTCTCTATTTCAAAGGCATCCTGTTTTTGCTGAAAAGGTTTAGTTTTGTCATACAGTTCTTCATATAGGAGATGCCATTTATTAATTTCCATGGTTAATTCTGTCACTGCATCTTCTTTCTCTGCTGTTCTTTCTCCTTCCTCTTCCAGCTGCTTCCTAAAGTCTTCATCTTGTTGTCTGAGTTGATTTTTCAAATCACTTATTTTCTCAAGAAATGAAGATGTGTTTTGTCCAATTTCTGCTTCTTTCAATGTTGATCTGTTCTGCAAATCTTGCACCATCTTTGCATATTGTTGATTTGTGCTCTCAGCTGTCAGTATCTGTTGTTGAACATCTTCTACCCTTTTTTCAGTCATAGCTACTTTTTCTTGTAGAGTCATATTCTCCAGTCTAAGATCATCTATCTCTTTGAGTGTTGATGACTTATGGCTTTCCAGTTGAGCAGTGACATCTCTCAGATTCTGTGCTGTGTCATTACACTTCTCTTGTGCAGTCAAAGTGGCTTGGGTATGAGCAGCAGTACTTCCCTCCAGTTCAACTTCTTTCTCTCTCAGCAGGTCATAGAGCTGCTCCAGTTGTTCTGCAGTTGACTTCCTTTCCTCTTCCAGCTGTTGGACCAGCCTTTCACTCTGCTCCTCCTTCTGCTGGCCCACATCAAACTCATCCAGGGTGAACTGCAGCTCTTCTTTAAATACATTCTCGGAAGTCGTTTCCTCTTGAGAAGAGCAGAGCTGATGCTGAAGCCGGGCAGACAGTTCCTTCTCTTGCTGCAGAAATGACTGGCTTTGCAACTCTTCTTGTTGCAGATTTTCATATTCTTGTTTTTTCAGAACCGGCTTCTCTGTTAGAATCTGTCTCTCACCGCTGAGACTTTTAATTCTTTCTCTATCCTTGCTGACAAGATTGTTTCTTTCTGTTTCAATCAGCTGACACTTAACAGTCAGGTCTTCTATTTGCTTAGAAAATGTAAGGTTTTCCTCAAGAGATTGCTTAAGACTTAAAATCTCACTATCCTTCTCTTTCAAATCTTTTTCTAAATGGGCAATATCAAGTTTGTATTTTCCACTTGATCAGATGCACGGCTAATTTCTTCTAGTTTTTCTGCTTCAGATTTTTCATGGATCTTTTCTTTCTCTATTGAAACAAGTTTTCCCTCCAGCTGGACTATTTTTCCCTTAGACTCAGCGAGGTCCTTCTGAGTGGCTTGCAGCTTCAGCTCCATACCTCCCTGTTTAGCTATCAGACTTTGCACAACAGAGATGACCTCATCTTTGTCTCTCTCTTATCTCTGAGTTTCATCAACTCCAGGCTGAGAGTTCTCGTGTTCTTTTGATGACTATCTTCAGAAAACTTAGACTTTAGTAGTTTCTCTACTACTCTCTATCTCATTTTCTGATCTCCTCACATCTCTACCATTCTTCTGAGACTTCTTCTTTGACACCACTGTCTTTGCTTTTTTAGCTGAAGCAAGCAAGGTCATATCTTTGTCAATGTTAAGATTTTGGTTTTTAAATCTTTGTGATTACTGAAAAGACACTGGTCCTTTCATTCCTTCTGAGGTTTTAACATCTTAAGAACCAGGAGAAGGAGCACAAACCAAAGGGTCATTGAATATTTTGAGGGATGCCTCATGAAAGGACATTCTCATGCCTGGGTCCAGATGTGACACCAACCAAATGTCCCACCAACTGACTCTTTAATCTTAAGATCAGGGATTTACCATCAGCTAAGTATATGTGATAGGTTAATAATTCAAAATTGAAGTATATCCTACTAACAGGTATTTTAGATGACAAATGAATTCTGTGATTTTGGGAAGGGCACCCTCTGCACTATTTTTTATTGTTTCTTTGCACATAAAGTCTGACATTTTTTCCACCGAATTTCACATTAGTAGATGCTTGGCTTGAAATTACTAGGAGAAATTCTTGGCAAGCTTTGTATTTTTTTTGTTCTGTTTGGCCTCCAACTTGCAGGGATCCTCTTGCCTCTGCCTCCAAGTGTCGGGTTAACAGGCATGAGCCCCATCACCACTGGTCATGTACAGGTTTTTTTAGGGATATTCCTGAAAGCAGCTCTGGCATTATCCTCTAATTCATGTGTCCTGTGATGTCTCATGGCACTACATGCAGTGACTTGAGATCTGTACCCCATGCTGTGAGACATCAGAGCCCTGAGTTTTCACACATGTTTAAGGCTGTATTTTGTTTCATGATACTTGTCTAAAAGCAACTTTTCTACTTTCCAGAAGGGCGTTTGTTTCCTAACTATATTTTGACCTAACTGGATTTATTCTACTATGTTCTATAATTTAATGTATTGACTTTTGTAACCTCCTTGGCAGAAACATGTTAAGTGGCACGGGGACCACTGATGCCATTTTATTTAGATCTGGAGAAAGGAAACTGCAGGCATTTCTACAATAGCCTTAGCTTAGTTGTAAGTTCATTGTATCCCAGGTTGTGCGTGGGAGGCAGACTTCAAGGACGTTTATTTTTCTGACAGTCTCAGAAGTGTTCTGCTATGTGTTCCTTAGTAAGTGTGATTTTCTAGTCTTGATGAAACTTGCCCTGTTACATTGTTGAGTGTTGTCTTCACTTCCCAGAAGATGAAATGACGCCATTGTTTTCTTTCTAAATTTCCTTAAAAGTAATTTTTAATCAACTGTAAATATCATATCTACTACTGTTGAACATAACTTTAATTTACATTGCACCATATAGCTTGAAAACAAACTTTGAAATTCTGTAATACTCCACAAGTGACCTCTGCTAAAATATCCATATGAAGCTTACTGTGTGAATGCTCATTTTGTGTGCTGGTTGCTATCTTAAGGTTTGCTTTTGTGTTAGGTCTCATGTGTTATGCCAAGTTCACTAGGCAGGCAGATTTTCCTTCAGAGTCCATACTCTGTTTAGGGAGAAATGTGACTATTTATTCTCAAAAGCTATGTTTAGGACTGGAAGAAACTCGGTGTAAGCTTTTACACTGAGAAAAGTGTGGTATCTGTCTGTGGTTCAGACTCTGAGGAATTTGCACCAAGTGTACAAAGGTACTTACCTGTAGAAGCTCCTGCTGCCATCAAGGAGACTTTTAAACAAACCACCTGCTAATTCCAGGTCAGACTGAGCACTGACAGATTCTACCAACCACTTAGGTTTGGCTCCATCTTTCACATTTTTGAAGTATAGTCTTTTGTTTGAATCTCTTGTGTTTTGGAAGATAAGGATGTTTTATGTTTCTTGAGCTAATTTTATAATATATTTAATATATAACCTGTTTATGTGTAAAATCTTTTTACAGGGGTAAGAAGGAGATATGAAAAATTGATTTGTATAGAGTGAATTATAAAGCAGCCTGAAGTTAGTGAAACAGTGTGTAACTGCGGTGTTTCCAGGCTCCCCACATCCCTCCAGAGTCCCTCAGATCACCTAGTGTCTGTGTGTCTATGGTTCATGTCTGCAGAAATGAAAAGGAAGCACAGGTAATAAGAAATGTGCCCGAGGTATTTCCCTAGCAAGAGCTGCAAAGCTAGTCCTGAAGGGTTTTCATCTACTTCTGAAAGGTCTGTGCAACATGCTATGCTGAGTAGGGAAGGGTATTCGTTTTTATTCATTCATTAGGCATTTAATCTTTAGGGTAGGATGTTACAAACTGATGAGAAATTGTGTTCATGCTATATACGTCTGCTACAGAACTTGGATCTACTTGTTAAAGGTTTCCTGGAAGCAATCAGCAATATGTGATATGAACTGCTGCATTATATAGTATACTTGTGGAACTGAGATATTTAAGCAGAGCTTAAGTTTTGTTTTCTAGTGTAAAATACTTAAGCATTTCCACTATTGGAAGAAAAACATATATGGGTAGTTTGTATTGTATCTTGGTTAAAAGGACAATCTTTTTTAATCTTCCCACTTAAATGGATTTTAAAATATGTAATACAATTTGAAGCTTGTTTAGAACTAGAATTAAATGTATATAGTGCTACTGTTTTGGAATTAGAAACTGATGAAATATAAAACATTTTAAAATTTAAGCTCAGAAAACTAAATAGTGTTTAAAGTTAGTTTAGTATAAAAAAACTTTTAAGATTTTTTCTTCAATAAAACATACCTCACTTGAAAATAAAGAACACACAGCACATTTAAAGTAATTCTCATGAAAACACCCTATTAGGATAATTGCTGAATCTAGGACATCTTTGAGTTCTTAGAGTTTGTGATAAATGTAGTCACCATTAGCTGTCCTGCTGGAAGGACTTATGGGAATTTTAAGGCAGTGTAATTGTTCAATTATTCCTCAGTTTCTAAACTGTGAAGGCAATAAGTGAATGGTCCCTTCTGTAACTACTAAAGCAAATTAACTACACTGAGCATAGTTCAGTTGATAATTTTGCCAATACATATAGTTTTATGATTAAAATTGCTGTGGTTGGTTGCATTACATGACACACAAAACTGTCCTCTACCTCACGTGAAATAAATATTCTATATGGTTTTACTAAAAAAGAGAATGTCTCATCTATCTGATTACTTAGTTTACAGATTTTAGATTATAATTATTGAAACATGACATACTGTGCTCTTAGCTTATACCTCAACCATACTTTGTGCTGTTTGCCATTTTCATGCCTTGTATATAACTTGTATAGATTGCATGATATTCCCAATAAAAACTTTTAATGCCGTTAAAAAATCTAAAACATAATATATAATAAAATTCTATATTATATTATATTGAAGACACACCTATATAATAAAATATAATGAAGAAAACTAACACACCCATCACCTCGCACATAAGTATCGTTTTGTGTCAAGATTAGCTACAACAATAATTAGAAAAAGGTCTGAATACAGTGCATCCTTATTCACTATGGTACACTCAATTTTAAACATCCTACACATTTGCTGTTCTGCATGCTTAACTAACTTCTCCCATTTTCTTCTCTTCCCTGGCTCGGGTAAGTAATGCTTTATCACCTATGTCTATATATTTAGCTGGGTGTTGGTGTTTGTATGTATGTTTTTAGACTCCATATGAAAGTGAAATCATGAAATACTTTTCTGTGTCTGGCTTATTTCTTTCAAGTTCATCCATTGCACAGAGTAGAATCTCCTTCTTAAACTGATGTTCATGATGATTTTGATAATGATGATGATAAAAATATGTGTGTGTGTGTGTGTGTGTGTGTGTGTGTGTGTGTGTACGTGTGTGTGTGTAAGCACATCTGTGTGCACATGCATGTGGAGGTCAGAGAAATTAAATGTCTTCAATCACTTTGGACATTATTTCTTGAACAGAGTCTCTCACTGGACCCAGTACTCACTGATCTGGCTAGCCCAGGATCTTCCTGTCTCTGTGATTATAAAAAACCTGCCCTATCATGTCAGGTTTTTTACTTTATAAACTTGAATGCTCTCTTAGAGTTTTACTGCTATGAACAGACATGGTGACCAAGGCAAGTCTTATCAAAACACTTAACTGTGGCAGGCTTACATGTTCAGAGGTTCAGTTATCATCAAGGTAGGAGCATGGCAGCATCCAGGCAGGCATGGTGCAGGAGGATCTGAGAGTTCTACATCTTCATCCAAAGGCAAATAAGAAAAGACTGGCTTCCAATAAGCTAGGAAGAGGGTCTTAAAGCCCATGCCAACAGTGGCCCACCTATTCCAAGGCTATACCTCCAAATAGTGCCACTCCCTGGGCCAAACATATTCAAACCACCACAAATGCTTAGGAGCCTGAACTCAAGTCTTCACTTCTTCCCAGAAAGCACTTTACTAACAGTCATCTACCCAGCAACAAAACCAAACAACAATAAAAACCGTTACATTGTGGCTTGTATGGATTATTTTTAAATTTAGACACTCACTCATTATCAGATATATAGCTTGCCTATTTTCCCAGTCCATAGGTCATGTTTTTGTTGATTTATTTTCTTTAGCATGAAGAAACTTTTCAGTTGGGTGCAGTTCCATTCATTTCTCCTTTTGTAGAATGAACTTTTGGATGTGATGTCCACATCATTGCTAGGCAAAGGGGTTTCTCTCCTTTTCACCTAATGGTTTATGGTTTCATGTCTTGTCTCCATTTTCAGTTCATTTTAATATGTAGTGCAAGGCAGGGGGCCAATTTCATAATTTGGTTACCGAAACACACTTCCTCTTACTTACAGAGGTCATCTGTTCCTAGCATGTCAAGGTTATCAAGAATCTAGTGTATCAAGAATAAGCTAGCCATATGTCTTTAGATTCATTTCTGAGTTCTTTACTCTGCTCCACAGGCCTGGAGCTGTCTTTATGCTAATGCCATACTGCTTTGATTATGATAGCTTTATAATATAACTTTAAATCAGTATATGTGAGGCCTTGAATGATATTTTCCTTCTTCAGAACTGTATTAACTATTTAAAATTGTTTGGTACCATAAAAATTTAGGATTTCAAAAACAGTCTCTGAAGTTTCCTTGGAATTTTGATAAGGATTGCACTGAATCTGTCTATTGCTTGAGGTAGCATGGACAGTTTTTTTGTTTTTGTTTGTTTGTTTGTTTTTTGTTTTTGTTTGTTTGTTTTTCGAGACAGGGTTTCTCTGTTTTTGACAATATTAATTTATGGGATCCATGAGCACAGGCTTTCCATTTATTTGTGACTTTAGTTACTTAATTCAACATTTAATACTTTGTATGTACAACTCTTTCATTCCCTTGGTCAAATTTATTCTATAGGATTAATTTAGTTATTTTTAATTATGTGTAGGGTGTGTGTGTGTGTGTGTGTGTGTGTGTGTGTGTGTGTATTCGCATGTGGGTATATACAAGTACCAGGTGGAGTTACAGAAAGTTATCAGCTGACTACTTACCCATATTACTGATATGGGTGCTGAAAATGAACTTGGGTCCTCTAGAAGAGGAAGAAGTGAGCTTAACTTTGGAGCCATCTTTCTAGCCTTCCTGGACACATTGACTCTATCATAGGTGAGATTGTCTTGTTAAGAAATCGCTTTGTCAATGTTCACTTGTGTGGGTGCATGCATGTGGTGTGTGTGGATGGATGGATGGATAGATAGATAGATAGATAGATAGAGAGATAGACAGACAAATAGATGGATAGATAGTGTGTGTAGGGGCCAGTACAAGGTATCTGGTGTTATCTTCTGCCATTTTATTTTATTTTATTTTATTTTATTTTATTTTATTTTATTTTATTTTAACTATTGTCTCTCTGAACCTATAGCTTTTTTGTTTTTTGCTAGGTATGAAGGCAGCAAGCCCCACTGGCCTCCTCCTTGAAGCTGAAGTTCCAGGTAGGTCTTGTCAAAAGCCATTTTTCCTGCTTCTGTGAAAGTCTGCCTGCCAGCCAAAGTCGAAGCCAGTCATGGATTGTTGTCAGATTTCCTGGCCTAGTGAAGCATGGAAGGATACATGGAAGGATACACTTGAGGCTCAAGGTGAGGGGCTGAGTGTTCTATTCACCTTGGTGAAAGGAATAGGGAGGCCTTTGGGTGGGAACATTCTGTTAGCTTGTAGCATTGTTTCTCACAGTACTGTGGGGTATAGAAGGACTATGCAAAATAAACTTGAGGCTGTAGCAGCATTCACTGGCAGTCCTCGCAAATCTATCTCTTGTCTTTGTATCTGGTCTAGACTCCCAGGACTGTTTAGCCAGCTACTTAGGGAAACCCTGTCTCAAAATAACAAAACAAAACAAAACAAAACAAACAAACAAACAAACAAATGGAAGGATTGTAGACAGACAAACTAGTTTTTCAGTTAATCGATATTTCAGAGACCTTTTTCATCATCTTCATTGTTGCTAATATACCTGCTGACAAGTGAACTGCCATTTCTTTCAGGTATGTCTGGCTTTCTTCAGTGTGAAGTTTAACATCTCTGTATTCTGCTTGGTTTTCTAGAATTAACCTGTTACCTACAGGCTTCATTTGTAAGTTTATTCCTATCGAGACTGCATTTCTTCCTTAATTCATGGTGTTCTTCGAGTCTGAAAACCTCATGCATTACTTTATGTGTATTGCCTTCTGGTCAGTCTCTACTTTCTCCACTTTCTAAACTCCTTTACATAAACACTTAGCTCTTGTCATGTCTCCTGGGACTCTGGAACCTACCTTTGCTGCTTTGACAGTCTATTGCATCTTATTGGTAGTTCTGATTCTTCAGAAAAATCATTTTCATGCAGTAGGGATTATCTGGCTCAAAAGAACCCCTCATAGTTGTCTATTTCCTACCACAAGAGTTCTTTTTTATTTTTTAAGGGCATCATACATCAGGTCTTGCCAGTGGTAAGGTGGGTGACCCTGAGCACAGTTAGCTCCTTTAGGGAGCAATATGAAAGGGTTAATGAAAATTACTCTAGGGAAGGAATATAAGAAGGTACTTAATGTCTACCATTTAGTAGATTAGGAAATAAAATCTTGTGTGGTGTTTAGCTTACAGTAACTTCCCTGGTGATTGTATCTGTGCTATTTATTTTGGACCCAAGTTCTGATGGAGACTGTCATCAGTTGTCAGAGTAGGCAGTCATGAATGTCTGAGGCGTGGGCACATGTATTTAACCACAATAGCCAGTCTTTATTTGAGTCTTCTTAGGACTTTTGACTCTTTATGACCAAGAAGTACCTAATGACAGAACAGAGCTGCTGTGGAGTATCAATGGTATACAGAAAAAAGAGACATGTGTAAGACTTGGAGATGGCACAGCATCAGGACCCAAGTTTGGATTCTAGATCTTGGTGGCCAGACAGTTTAGCCACAACAGGGAGTTCCATGTTCAGTGAGAAACATTGTTTGAAAAAAAATCAGGTGGAAAGTGATTGAAGATGGCATCCTGTCCAGCCTCTAAAAGGATGCAAGGATGCACAGAAGCTCACATTCACAAAACACACACAGAGGGAGGAGGAAGAAGAGGAGGAGGAAATAAAATAAGAGGAAGAGGAGGAGGAAGAGGAGGAAGGGAGAGGAGGAGGATGAAGAAGAAGAGGAAGAAGGGAAGAGATTTTATTGACATCATTTTAGTATTTGCTCCCATTTGTTATACTTATGTGTATGATGTAAGTAGTACTTTTCAGGAATATACATTCATCTCAATTTATAACTATCTCCCTATTCGCTTCCTGGCCAGCCTGGTCTCATTGGTTACTATGGTGTAAGTAGTACTTTTCAGGAATATAGATTTTTCTTATCTATCGATCTCAGAGTATCACTATGTAGCCTCCTGGCCAACCTATCTATCATCTATCTATCATCTATCTATCTATCATCTATCTATCTATCTATCTATCTATCTATCTATCTATCTATCTATGACAGGGTATCACTATGTACCCTCCTGTCTAGCCTGGAACTTGCTATGTTGCTCAGGATGGCCTCAACCTCACAGAGATCCACCTACCTATTTCTCCCAAGTGCTAGGGCAAAAGGCACATGCTGCCACACCTGGATGAGTTCTTTACAATTTTAACAGATGCAGGAATAATCATATATTTTGATGTTAATAAAACTTGAACACAAATATTTTCAATTTATTGCTTAATTATACAGAAGATTTATTTCTATTTTTCCAGAATCAATAGTTGTTACTACCTATACAGCCATGAAAATATAGTTGTTAAAATACTAATATTGAATTCCAATGGTCCCTAAGAATTCCCAGTTTTTCATATTATTATCTTGCTTGACTGTGTGATATGAGTAGGCTGGGTAATAGTAAGCATAACCTTTCTTTTAAATAAACAGTAAGTAAGACACACAAGATGTTAAATTGTTCAAGATGGAGAAAGGTGAGCCCACCTAGGACTGAAACAACCTTTGCAGCCTATCATGCCCTCTCTAATGCAGAGGTGAAATGCTGTAAAATACTTTCATCAATTACTCTTCATTAGAAATTTTCATCAGCTCAGTCCTAATACACTGAGATCCATATTTGGCCCACTATCTTAACCCATACCCTCAAAACCACCTGTATGCTCCCCAAAGTCAGCCTGTGCTCTGTTCCTAAAGTACCTGTTGTGCTTTTAAATTCTAGAACTTTAACCCAGAGGAGAGCATACTGAGGATGAGTGTTTGTTCAATTGTGTTAATTGGTGAGTCAGCATCCAGTGTTAAACAGGCATACATATAGAAGGAGTAAACCTTTCATCCTCCAGGAAGGTAAAACTCGATTGGCTGCAGTACATGGACAATTATAATCACAAAATATTGTAGTAATGTTGTCACAACACCTTTTGTTTCAGAGAAGTCAAAGGTTTTCATACTGCTAACTCATTCAGCTTCAGTGTACTGATAGAGACATGGGATGACAGAATCCTCATTTCATTGGCCAAAGTTGATGCAGAAAGGAATTAGGCACTGAAGAAAATGCAAAGCAAGAATCATTTTTTTTTTTCTGGCTAAGCCTCTTCTCTCAGTTACAAAAATTCCTCCTTTTTAAAGTAGCAAATACCATTCATGGTAAAAGTGTAATTTTAGAAAAGGGATTGTTTCAGCAGAATTATGACATAGTTATGTTAAGAGATATCAGAAGGCTCTTAGTGCATTTGATCTTGTATTTTGATATTTTCTGTTCTTATGGGGCTAAATTATTGTTTTTAGGAGCAGCATTATAATAAACGGACAGTCCTGGCACAGATCCCCATTTTTCTAGACTGCCATTAGGCTCAAATCGATTCTCTGAATAAAGTCTGTCCCAAGACACACACCAATGCAGGGAAAAGATGAGGTTTTTGCTTTTGTTTTTTAAACCAACCCAATATCTCTCGTTTGTGTTCTAACCATGTGCACCTTTTATTAATCAGGGGCTAGAGCAGCCCAGGCTGACAGACACAGAACAACAATCTACTCTCACACAAGCCTGGAATGGTAACAGTGTGCAGTTGCCTAAGAAAGAAAAGCCTTTTCTGAGCTGTGTGTTGACGTGATTGCGTGTGCCAGGGCGAGGGAGTCATTCCTCTTCTCCATCCAAGGATGCTATTTATTAGAAATCCTGCACATCTTTTTTTTTTTAATTGATTTCTCTTGAGTGGGAGGCAAAACCCTTTTGATGATAAAGAAGAAAGGGAAAAATCACGTGCCATATCAAAAGGGGTGCTTTGGAGAGAAATGCTCGGTGGTCACAACCTGTTCAGGGTATGAAGACCACACCCTTCAGTTTCATGTGTCAGCAGTCTGCTGGTGACTATGTTTCCCCAAAAGCAGCAGGGGCATTCTCACACTCTCTCCACATGGGAGTCTGGTTCCCCTTAGCCCTTGCTACTCTGATGGAAGCAGCATCAGCCCAAGGTCTTTCTTGCTCTCACTGGCTCCTGCTGCCTTCTCCTCACCTGACTGAGCTGAGTTTGTGCAAGCCACCTCCACGTGCCATCCTGGGCCATTACCGGGTACCCAGTTTCTGTTCCTCCCCACCTCCAGTCCCGACTGCCCCCACCACGCCCTGGGCGGGTGCCCAGCGGTTCAGCCACCTGGCCCACCAGCTCTGAGTGCCATGGATTCCTGTGTCCTGGTGCTCCCTCTGTGGGCACTCTGGCCTCTCCCTGCGCGGCCACCAATCTCAGCGGGCAGTGGTGGTAATATTGTCATGTGGAGTTTGGATGCTGAGACTGCGGGCTCCAGCGGTCCCAGGCTGGAGCGGCTGTGGGCGCTGTCCGGGTATTTCATGAATGGGGTGTGAGGCTAAGGCAGCAGGTGCGTGCCCCGCTCTTCAACGTTGCCAGCCTCCTACAGGCAGGGCACCGGTAGTGGCTGAATGGCAGCGACCGCCATGGCATTCGTCAAACTCCGCAACCAGGTAAGTGAGGGGCGGCGGGGCGGGATCGCGCCACTGAGGAGCAGGAGGAGGGTGAACGAGCAGCGTGGGCCGCCCGGGCGCCCGTTCTGCGTGGTGTCAGCGAGGGAAGAGGGTGTCCGGGCCGGGAGCGGTGCGGGCCGTCCGCCTGTCAGTGCAGCCCCAGCTCCGAGAAACCCACGTGCGACCGGGGAATCGCGACCGCCCCACAGGGGCGGGTTCCGCGCTCGCTGCCCTCTCATCCAGTGCGCTGGCTGCACCTCTGCTTTCCTGCCAGGTGAGGCTTGGGCCCAATAGGTGGCTTTGTGGTGCTGAGTAGGAGAGGGTCTGGCAGCAGCCTTGACCCGGGGTCACGACTTTGATCCCGGGTTCGCTTTGTAGACTGGGGCACTGTCCACTGCACCATCTCTGTGGAGAGGTGGAGGCAGAAGAAAGCAAACCCACCAGTCCTGATTGATTCTGCTGGAGACTAGTTATATGGTGCATATCCCCAGACTCGTTTTCTCTTGGCATATTCTGCACCATCTTGGTTTAGTTTTCTTGATTTGGGAAGAGCTGGTCAAAGAACACCTGAAGTGCTCCAAAAACTGACACTGTGGGCAGAGAAAAATAACTCTGTATTTGTAAATGAAATCGCAAATTTGAATGAAGGCTTGTTTCCTTAAAAAAGTTGGAAGGTGAATCATAAGACTTTCAGGAGATGCAGATGTTCCCCAGTGTTTGTCTGTCTTAAGGAAAGGGGAAATTATCTTGTGGAATTTACAGAGTCCTGGGAACCTATCAGTGCTGAGTACCTATTTTGCCATTGTTTTTCTGGATACGAGATACTGAACACATTTGAAGGGAAAGTTACATGCACGGATTGGGAAACCATTCAGAGAGCGGCAACTGGCCACTTTGTTTTGTTAACAAAAACGATAGGAGAAAACTTAATATGTCATATAATTTTCTACCAATTAAAACAAGTTCTGAATCTAGCTAATATTAATTCTCATTTCCAAAGTGAATATTCTCTTTGGGCTGAATGCTGGCTTCATGTATCATTTGGTATCAGCAGAATTTTAGTTAATATTAATAATAGGGCATGATACTTTGAAAAAGTCTCGTTGATAAGTTTGCATTTCAAATAACGTGAGTAACTTTACTGTTCAACATGTTCCATTAGCTCCACATGGAATCTTTAAGTTGGTTAAAAGTGAGAAAACAGTTTCTTAGTTGTGCTAGTCACTTTTCACAAGTGCTCACTAGCTACAGGCAGCCCTTGGTTACTGTATTACGTACAGCAAAACCTTTCATTGCACAAAGTTCTCAGAGCTCAAGCCTAACTCACCCAATTCTTATATGGTTAATGCCATGAAACTCAAGATCTAGATTTTCCACTAATCTTTATTACTCTAGTACCACTTTGTACCTGCATGTTTGGTTCTAATTTTTTTTTTTGAATATTTTATTTACATTTCAGATGCCAATCCTTTCCCCCATTTCCCCTTCCTAGAAAACCCCTATCCCGTGCCCCCCCTTTTCCATTTGGTTTTTATGTGATTTGGTCATTGTGTGTGTTAGGGATTTGGTAGGCTATAAGAAGTTCTTACTTTATAAAATCCATGAATAGAAAATAAAAATCCATTTGCATCTTTGCATTCCAGTGTTTAGTAACTACAGTTTTGAAGCACTCATAACACTGATTCAGTATTATGTAATGTTTGCTAATACTTGGTGGTCACATTGATCTGTAAAGTGTCACCTGTAAGCTTGAGAATACTTTAATAAGTTGATGAGATGGCCTTGCTGGGGAAGTCTGACTGCATTGCTCAATAATTGTCTCATCTAGTTCTTTTGAAAGACTAAGAACTGAGTTTGTTTTGCCTAATTTATAGGGAATTGCACTTTCTGATTTTTTTTTAAAGCAATCACTTTACATGTTGGTATGTTACAAGACAATAGAAATGATGATAGAAATGAAGTGCAATGCAATAGTTTAATGTTTTCCATTGGTAGGGAAAGCACATCAGGTAGACAGAGTTGTTTGTGAAGGAAGGATGAGAAGATCTGGATATGTACCCAGGATTTTATACCTGGATGGTAGTTGGTATTGCTTTTAACTCAACAGCTTTATGTACATTTGAGATAGGAAGTAGTATTTTTTTTAACCTTGCAAAGAATAGTAAAAAGAAGCTAGACATGAGTATGGATTTTCGTCAGCATTTAAATATGAGAATGGTTCTACATGATAAAGATATAAAATCAGAAATGAGTACATGACACAATTAGTAAAGACTTACCATCTACATAAGCATGAGGATCTGAGTTTGATTGCCAAAACTCAGAAAAAAGCAAACAAACAAGAAAAACAAACAAACAAACAAACAAACAAAAACAAAAACAAAAAAACCAACCTAAGCACAACAGCACATGCTGGGAATCTCAGCACTGGGGAGGCAGAGTCAGCACACTCTTGCTGATTATAGTATCTCTTCAGTGAGCCTGGATTTCCTGGGAGATGGTTTCTATGGGGATTTGCAGATGTAGAGTTTTACAAGTTGAACCAAGTCGGGTTCCTGCACTCCAGATATAATAACAGCCTTTATTGAGTGGTGACTAGGTCCCTAGAAGTCCTCTGTATAGTTTTCCATTCAGACGTTGGTACACAGTTATTTTTCAATTTAATATATATGGACTATTGAACAAATGTGGTGTTTTATTTTAAATCCAGCAAAGTGTGTAGTCAACAGTTCACTTTCAAGCCATTTATTAAATCTGAGAAAAAATTCCAGGTCCAGGTGCTCTCTGGCTGTCAGGAGCCATAATGGGACAATCTAATAATGAGCCGATGATCATCCTGATATGCTTGCCTCGGATTATTATATAATCTGGGATGAGTGTGCCCATTAGCAAGGCTGTGGTAGACGTGATTTTAGAAAAGATTCCTGCTATTAATATGCTTTTACCATTATTATTATTATTATTATTATTATTATTATTATTATTATTATTTATGCAACAATCATTAACTAAACAATATCACACCCCTTTGTAGCAGATCTCTGCAGATCCACAAAGATGTACTGTCTTGTAGTGATACTATATAGAAAACAGATGACTTCTTAAGTCTTAATGATGATCCTGTAAGAATTCCTAAAATTATATCTATGATTACTAAGCTCTTTTATAACAGGACTGCGATTAAGTCCCTCAGGCATAGTCAAAACTGCAAATAGAACTCTGCCAGTCTCCTGAGCGTTATCAGTTAATTGCCCCTAGACCTTTTCCTGCTTAGAGCACATTGCAAGAGGTCATAAAACAATTAGCCTAGGCTACTAGAGGAAACCCACAATTTATTATAGGTACCAGGACAGAAGAGAAAATATTGCCTGGGTTATCTATACAAAACTTCACTAATTTATAGTTTCAAACTTTCTGCGAACCTGTGGAACTAGACAGGTGATGAATGTCTAGCTAGATAATTACTCCTAATGGGTATTCATGTAAACATTCTGTGTTGTAAACTTCTATTTCAATTTATGACTTGAATTTTGGTGTGAACTTGTGATGAACTTTGCAACATGTGATCATGTGCTCTGAATGGTTTATAAATACTGAAGACAGACAAAGAAGTTAGTTAGAAGAGTTAGAATAGTCAGTGAGTTAGAATAGTTAGTTAGAATAGTTAGAATGAAGTTAGTCAGTTAGAACGGAGTTAATTAGTTAGGAGCCCATCACCCTTTCTATTTCCCCCTGTCTAGAGTTTTTCACCCTTGTAATTTTTACTTTGTTAGAATCTTTTTTTCTTCCCCACTCAGGACTTTTCTTCTTTCCCCTCAGATACCTGCATAGGATACCTTTTACACCTGAATAAATCTACAGCAACTTTTCTAAGTGTCTTTTCTTCCTGCTACCCAGCAGGAAGAGTTAGTATTAGAGCCCAGCAGTTCCTGCTGAGATAGAACAAAGGCCATGCTGCCTAGTCCTCTGCTATTAGGCTATAGGTGTTAATCACCCTAGGTTGCAGTCTCTTACCTTCAGAAGAAGTTTTTAGGATAGCACAAAACTATTTACTTAACCCCTTGCTGGTCTTAAGGCTGGGATACTAGTGCCAGTTTCTGGCCACAGGATCACTGACTGCAGACCAGCTGTAGCAGCATAGGGGCTACCTTGAGAAGGACTTGACAGTGGGAGGAGAAGAAAGAAGAAGCTGCATCTCTCCCCGTCGTCACCCCAAGCCGTGGCGGGGTGGTGGCCCCAAGCATCAGGCTTTTTTTCTTTGGGGATACTAGAAATGGCCTTAGCTTAAAGGTCATACTGGATTGTCCTGCTGAATAAGCCTGGTTTTTGCTGGATGATATCTGACATGGCAGGTCCTCACCAGGCCTTTGTGTCTTCCTCCCCTAGGTCTGAAATACTCCACCAGAAGCTCAAACAGGGCATACAACAGGTCAAGATCTCCCTCAGACACAACTCCTCACCAGGAGCACTGAGTGTGCAAAGCAAGTGAACCAAAATTACATCTCATCCCTATAACCATGGCACTCTTGGGCTGCATTTTCTTCCTTTCTGTGGTTTCCTAGATGTGACAAGGCCTTTATTTACTCTAGTCTCTGGTCCAGCAAGAGTGCATGTTTGGAAGGCTTCAGGGAAGTACTGAGGGACATCAAGATCTGCTGGTCATCCAGGAGGAGCCTGACAATGTAAAGTTTTGCTTGTCCTCATGGGTCATCAAGAATAATTTCATGAAGATCAGTCGATCAAATTTTAAAGACTTTGAGGTATTGTCTATAACAGGACTCATGCTTTGCCTTGGAAGAAATTCTCCAACAGCAAACCCCACACCCAAATGGAGCATACCTATATTAATCGTAAAGAGATTATTACCTTCCCTGATTGCCTTTGCAGTATATTTCCAAGGCCACCATAAGGCTGTATGTCTGTGCTACAAAACCTACAGTAAGAGAATGCTGCTTAGCTTAATAATTGTGTTTTGGTTTTGGTTAGAGTTTTAATTACCTTCAGTATATTTTTTTCTTTCTTTTCATTTGAAATTTGGGTATTTATGGTTTTTTTTGTTACTGTAATTTGCTGTTTACCTAAGGCTGTATACTGTATATTTTGAATCTCCCACTTTAAGCTGGTATTGAATAAAATCAATGTATTCTTCTGAATAAAACGGGAATCTCTAATTTGTATCTCATAAGAACCATCTGTATTCATGTGTGGTTCACAATCTTGTAACAGTAGAAGTATCAGGTAGGAATGGACCTCTTCATATGTAAAGTGGCTTAGGCTTCATTATTAGTTCCCAACCAGTCAGAGCTACACAGAGAATTGTGCTTTTGATGTAGATAGTGTGTCAAACTCTGTGGATCCCAAGTTCATGATGAAACACATATCCATGTTGTATCTTTGTGGTCATAAACTCAGCTATGTTAAAATGTCCTACTCCATGGATGCTCATGATGAACAAACACTCTTGTGTTTCTCTAATACATCCCAAGAAATAAAATTATTCTCTAAGGGAGTATCATAGAAATCAGTAAACACAGAGCTGTATGCCTCTTATTTCCTTGAAAGGTAGCATCACTTATAACTGTACAGGAGAGATCATGAATTCCAAGACCTATTGGGAGATGCTGGGTTTTGGTTGTTTGTGTGTCTTGTTTTGTTTTTGGTGTTGTTGTTGTTCTACTGATGATGACTATGGTCATCTTGTCCTGGAAAATGAATTTGATGCTTTTAAAAAAATTTGGTAAGGGCATTGTTTCTGTTTTTGCATTATTTCTTTAATATGCATAGGTGTTTTACCTGCTGTATGTCTGTATACTACATGCATGAAATTCCCCAAGGCCAGAGGAGGTCAGTGTATTCCACCTGGAACTGAAGTGACAGAGGATTGTCAATCATTGCTCTTTAGGTCCTCTGAGAAACAAATTCTCAAATGGACAAGCCATCTATCCAGCCCCTGAATGGACTTTTGTCCTTCCTTGTGTGCTGTATTAGGTGCACTGGATCACACCCAACCAAAGAGACAAGATTCTCGACACCTGTAGGGTCACATAACTGGGGCAGACATGCTTAGTGTTTAAACTTTGAGGCCTCCATGTAGGGCTTTAAAGTGGGTCATGCCTCAGGATCTCCAATTGTCAGGACTGAAGCAGATTTCTCATGTCTCATCCTTCATGTCAGTGCAGATTATGCTTTATCAGATGAATTGCAGAATTGAGAACTCTCTGAGGGGTGGAAGTGGTAAATATATCATGTTCAAGTCCCATCAAAACATTGTTTAGATTAAGCTTCAGACAAGCCCAGGGGAATGAAACATGCAGCAGAGGTCACAGGACTGTGGGGTGTATATTTCAGTTCAAACCTAGGAAGGGAGAGGGATGGTAAATGTTGCCTGTATCTTTGTTCTACCTTCTACCTTTACTCTGAGAAGTGACTCTGATACCAGGCCCCTTCTAGCTTCCCTTACATCTGAGACTAAAACACAGAAAGACAGAAAGACAGACAGACAGACAGACAGACAGACAGACACACACACACACACACACACACACACACACTTGTTCATTTTCTATTTGTCCTCTTGAGGTTATACTATCTCCAGACTGGAAAAGGGTATCTTCATCAATTTATTATCTCAATCTTTTCTACCTCTCCTACATTTTATCATTTCAGTCACATCTGTCCCCTGCTCAATGCCCCTGACCACCTTCCTGTAGGAGCAGATTCTGTGGCCAGTTTATATTGATACCTCACATTGCTGCACTGTTCTTCTTTCTCCAAAGCATGCTCCCCTTTTTGTTGGACCAGTTTTGCTCCAGGGACCTGTACCTTCTGCCCAGCAATTCGTCCATGGCTTTGTTTACTGAGAGGTCAGGAAACAATTGAGAACAAGACCTTAATATCAGAATTGTCCCTACAGGTAGATGGTGCACTTTTACCATATTATATCCCACAGAATATCAGAAAATGTTTCTTCAGATAAGTAGCTGACTCTGGTGAAGCTCCCCTGAATCCTGTGACTTCAAAGACTGTGGAGGAAGTAATCCTGTGCATCTCAAGACTGGTGTTGCCAAATCCAAGAGCAAAAGGAATCTCCTCTTTATGAGTGATGGGCAGATATACACAGAGAACTTCAGTATAGGTACAGAGCTTCTTCAGTTCCATGACTGAGGTGATCAGGTTGTCTTATGGCTCAACAAGTAAAGTCATTTTTGCCAGCTCTACAAACCAGGGCTCCTTCCCTTATTCCTACATGGTTGAAGGAAAGAGCAATCCACCTACAAATTGTCGTCTGATTTTAATGTTGGGAGTGCAGTGCATTTCCCACCACTCCCATTTTTCAGTATTTTGCTGTTAGATTTCTTAATTGCACTCATTTCTTTAATAATTACCACTTTGTCTTAATCTTACATTTTCTCACACACTTTTCTACATCTATTTGTTCTACATTTTACTTCTAATTCTCACTGTTATCCTCATTAAATGTGGTCAGTACAGATCATTTCATGCATTCTTGGGATTTCTTCTGCTATGTTAATTCATCTATTATTTTTGAATTTAGCTTCATTTAAAATTTCAAATTGAAATAAGAATGCAGCCAGTTTTTTCTTCCTATTCCAGTTTTCATTTATTGAAAATTTTTTTTTCATATGATACTTTCTGATTGTTTTCTTCTAGATCAACTCTTCTAAGATCCTGTCTCTCTCTCTTTTTCTATGTGAATTCATAGCCTTTCAAATGTTTCCTCGAAAACAAATAGCCTTTTAGATAATATTGATAAAGGAGCCTGCCTCCATCTTTGGCTTGAAAACAATCTTCTAGTAAAGAAATTTATGTTCATTGCTGTTTGTGATTAAATACGTTTCTCAAGAATAGGCCTATACATTATCACTCACCTTAGCTGAAATGGCTCTGTTCTATACCTGTTCCAGAATGTCAAAAATGACTTTGTTTCCTCTAAAGATAATTACGACCACACCTTTTTTGACCACCTGTTGTGACCATTTTGCTCTGATGCTCACCTTGATACCATGTTTCTGAATGACAAGGTTGTCATGATCCACTCGTTATGTTTCTGTTCTGCTTCTGCACCAACACTCACTTGCCTGGAAGTCACTATGAAGACTATGTTCTAAACAAAGGCAGAAAAGTAGAAGCAGAAACTGAAGCAGATGCTATGGAGAAATATTGCTTACTGGCTCACTTCTCATGAAGCCTACTTTCTTTAACTCAGAACAAAGCCTACTGTTGGCAACAGAAACAGTGGGCTGGACTCACCTATATTGATAATTGCTCAGGAAACAGTCTAATAAAATTTTCTATAGTCCACTGTTATGGAGGCATTTTGTCCTTTGAGGGTCTCTCTTCCCAACTGAATCTAGCTTATGTCAAGTTGACTATAAAGTAGCCAGCATATTTAACAATGATAAATATACTGAGAAACAAATTCAAGAAAACAATTCCATTCACAGCAGCCTAAAAAAGAGAATATTTTGGAGTAAACCTCACAAAGGACATAAAAGACATCTGCAGTGAATACTAAAGCACTGAAGAAATTGAAGAAGACACACTAGAACACAGAAAGCTCTCCCCTGACCAGAGATTGGTAAGATTAATACTGTAAAAATTGTCATTCTATGAAAAGTAATCTATAAACTTAATGCAATGTCAATCAATTGCCAATTTTTATTCTTCACAGAATTAGAAGTCAGTTTTAAAGTTGATGTGGAAGCACAACAGACCTGACTAGCCAAAGTAGTTGCTAAGAATAAGAACACCATTGAAGGTAACTCAGTACCTGAGTCCAACTTATCTGAGTCTGACTCAGATAAATAGTTATCAACCTTTGGTCTTGTTTTGGATTTTGATTTTGGGTATATGCGGTTTATCTTTTTCTTTTGAATGGTTGAGTCATTTATCTCTCTGGGCTGAGGGACTCTATTTGGTTTGTCTTCCTTCCTCCTTGGATTCTCTGTCTCTAAAGTCTGATCCAAATTTTGGTGTCTACTGGATGACCTTTGAGAGGACGCACCCTGATCATCATCACTATCTAGAGAAATTATATCTATTTCTTCCTTAGAAGAATCAAGCTTTTCTTTCATTCCTTTCTTTTTTCTTTCTTTTCACTGTCTTTTAAGATTATTCACCCTCTTCAATGACCACGACTATCAACAGACACTTTGTTGAGATCATTGCATTTATCCAGTTCCACTATGAAAAGGCAGTAATTGGGACCTATTCAGACCCAAATGGCGTGTAAAATTCTTTAAGTGCATCTCCAACTCAATGCAACTCTTTCTCATCAATGGTACTTTCTTGAGGAAATCGGGGACATAACACTTAAATGAAATCAAAAAATGACAACAAATGCTAAATTTTCACCTTTACTCCTTGTGTCTTTAAAGCTTTTCTCATGTGTTCCACATATAGTTCATGCAGACTTACTTTCTGCCCCATTTTCATTCTATGACTTACCAATGTCAATGCAACAGGTTCCAGCAGAGACCACCTTTGTTTCCCTTTTGAATTTCCTGTCTATGATCCTTCTTGCTGTAACATCCCTCAAGGAGTGTCTTGTTTTTGCTGCCCCACATAGGGTTCCAGGTGACCTGGCTTGAGGGTCAGTCAATGGTGTCTTCAAGGGAGAGAATGGGGATGCAGGGGGAAAGAGACTCAAAGTATGGAGACAAGACAGTTGTCGGATCAAGTCTCTTTAATTGAAACACAATTATGGGTATATAAGTACAAGCAGGGGAGTGCAGCTGGAGACACTTAACCATGAGTGCCTAGCAGCTGGGGACACTAAACAACAAGTCCAGGATATGTTGAGGAAAACAACATGATTCTCTGAGTGTGCTCAGCGGTTGTGGGCTGCTTACAAAAATATCATGCTAGAAAAATAAGTCTCTAGTCAGTTTGGACAAGGATCAACCTACAAATACATGGTCCAAGAGGGATGCAAAAAAGATAGCTCCTTTCTGATAGGAGTGGGCTCCCAAAACTTTTGTAAGTCAGTCTGGCTGGCAAGTTTTTGGGAGCCAACTCTAAGCAGAAAGAAGCTATCTTCTTTACAGCCATCTGGAGCCATATACTTTGAAAAGAGATTGTTTTGCAAACAGCCTACAACAGCTGGGCACTCTCTGATAAACATCTTGTTTATCTCACATATCTTGATTTGCTGTTTAGTGCCCCCAGCAGCAAGGCACACATGGTAGAGCACCTTCAACTGTGTTCCCCTGCTTGTCGAAAGCTGCAAGGCATGTGGTAAAGTGTATAAATACCCAGGATTTCCTATCAACAAATGAGACTTGATCAGACTCTCTGTCTTGTCTCCATTCTTTCTGTGTCTCTTGTCCATCCATTCCCACTCTCTCTTGCTAGACCCTGTTGACTGACCTCGATATACCAGATCAGGAATTAATTAAGAAGCCCAAGCCCAGTGAAAGTTTAAAGATTCATTTCTGTCTGACAGCTGTGGAATTTCAATATGGTGACATTATACCTGAATAAAGAAGGTGTTTATGAGTGAAGAGTTAGAGATCACTCTTTCATTCATAAGAATACATTCAATTTCCTTAAAAGTAACTGAGACTGTGCAGTCACTATGTACAGTGTATAGCCTTATCAAAATATCAAATGAATTACAACAAAACAACAACAAATCAATAACAAAACTTCAAATGAAAACAAGCAAAAACAAATAACCAAAGTTAGAAAACCTCAAACAAAAATCTAAACTCTAGAACTGTGGTAAGCAGCATTCCTCGCTGCTCATTTTGCAGCACAGAGTTACCACCTGTGGCTGCCTTGGTAACATAGTAGAAAAGCAGTTACTGAGGGAAATCTTCTTTTCAAGAGAAATGTAAGCAGGTCTCCTTTTTTTGGAGTGTATGTTTGAAGGATATGTCCTCCCAAGACTGAGCATAAGACATGTAACAGGTTTTGGCTCAAAGTCTGTAAGTTTGTTGGTAGATATGCATGAAGTTATTCTTGATGACCCATCAGGACAAGAAAAAAAATGTACTCTCTCAGACTTTTCCTGGATGCCCAGCAGCTCTTGATGTGCCTCAGCTCTTCTCTGAATTCCTCCAAATGTGCAGTCTTGCTGGGCTAGTGGCTAGATGAAATTAAGGCCTATTCACACCAAGGAAAGCAATGGAAAGAAAAACCGCAGCCCACGATTGCCATAGTGATTAGGGATGTGATGACATAGAAGTGCATTTGCTGCACACACTCAGTGCACCTCACACAGCAGTTCTCTTGGTGGGAGATCTTGTCGTGGTCTGTGTCATGTTTGATTTTCTGCTGGAGCTTTCAGAACTATGGAAGCAAAGGACAAAGGCCTGGTAAGGATTTGTCAATTCAGCTATCCCTCCCACTCCAGCTCTTTCAGCTGGACAATCCAGCATGACCCATCAGCTGAGGCCATTCCTTGCATCCCGCAGTGTCATAGAGCACCTCTCCTTGGATTTCTTTCTCAGCTTTTAAAAACTGCTTGAAACTGACTTGTGAAGTATACACTGTACTGGAGTTAAAAAAATAAACCACCATATTTCTCCAAGAATCCAGCTATATTATATTGAGTAATAAGAACATTGTGGCAATGCCTTAATCTGAGTTCAAGAGAGATGAGAGTTACCTAGAAAAGCATGTAGATGTCTTATGGAGAGCCTGCCAAGACTTGAAGTGGAGACTAGGATTATTTATCCAGTGCAGAATCCTGCCTGCATTCCACTTGTCCATCCCTTTATCTGGAAATATCTAGAAAAACCATCTCACATGAAATCCATGGGCACTGCACTGGCCCAATAATCATCGAGACTGTGTTAAAGGAAAATACTCCCAAGGCTCGGCACTGTACTATACGTTGATGGTCATGAAGATACTGAACATATCCCTGTATGTCTATGGTATTGTAGGGCATATTCTCAAACATACAAAATATTTGTGTTCACACAATATGAGCATGGTATATTGCAGTAACCAGTTTAGTTTTTCAGTTGTTGCTAATATAAAAATTGCCCAATATATTAGCCAGGTATACAAAATCAAATCTTGAATTGGATAGGTACATAGTGGCATAGCATAAAAATAGCTCAGTCAGTGATATGCTTTCCACCCTTAAACTTAACTTGGAATCATGATTCTTAGCCTATTATCTAATCTGGCTTAGCGAGTTCACAAGGCTGTGTAGGGTAGGCTTGTTTCTCAGCTAAGGATCACATATTGGTGGTAGACTAGCTTCTTGTTCTTGTTCACTGTTTCAGACTTGTCCCCAAGTAAACAGCTTCTTCCAATAGGAGCTCCCTTTACCATAACCTGACTGACTTGGTGTCCAAATCCAAGAATAATAAGAAATCCTCATAACTAGGATAGAAATGTACAAATTTTTCCCCACAATGTGACTATGTCAGGGATATTTTGAGTTAGATAAAGCTGACTAGTTGAAATGCCAAATGCTTGTTTGGAGTATCTCACACTGAGCAATAGTCCATGGAAGGGCTGCAGCAAATGTTTCATTTTCACTCTTTAGCTGATGGACATATGGATAGTTTCTCCTTCAGGGCTGCTCTGCAGACCACTGCAACCCTCATGTGTCCTAGTTGCTCTGTGTACATCTACTACTTGTTCTGATTCACTGGGTAAAAGGGGACTTCTTTTCCACTTTCTGAACATGGCTTCTTAGAGACCTACCAGATTTTACAATCCCAGACCTCTCTGAAGGTCCTCAGGACTCGCAACCCCCATTGAGGCTGACTTTAACTCAGAGAAAACAATTTTGAACAACAGCAGTTGCAGCATGCTACACAGATAACATAGGGTGAGTGCTCAAAGTGTATTAGATTATAATGAACCCCAAGGGACTCATAAAACAGCCTTATTCTTGCATCACAACTCTGGGACGTTTTCAGGATGCAGATACAGCTCCAAGCTACTCAATCTCTCAGGGAATAAAATCCAAGACAAACTTAAAGTCAAACTTTTACTGAGCCAGAGGTAGCTTGAAAGAGAATGGTAGCAGACAATGAGGAAAACAACCTGGAATGCTAAGAAGGCACAGTGAGCCATCGGACATTCCAGTGGGCATTGACAATTCACCAAGAGCAGAAACGGGACATAAACACATGGATTTCATACAGCAACCTCTCCATTACCTCCATACACCATATTCCTTTGATTTGCTCCAAAGGACTTCAATGAGAACCAATAGTTTTGCCCCTAATCATTGGAAAATCTGACTTTACAAGAGTCTTTTTGTATCCTGTTTCACTTGGGAGCTAGGTTTAGAGGCAGAATAATTGGACTAATGTATTTGATATTTTGTGGAAGCAAACTGAAATCTCAGAGTGCTTTACTCATTAAACTTGGCATCTCGAGACACACAAAGGTGTATGTCTGAACAAAGACACACATACACACAGAGACACACACATGAACAACACACACACAGTTGTATATACAAACACCAATATAAAAAACACTTGCACAATCACCTTGCATTACACAAACATAAAACATTAGTATAAACACACTAATCTACAGCTGGTCCAAATACACATGTAGACACACAAGCATTCACATTACACACTACAAACACACCACACACACACACCCTCCACACACAGAAACACCAAAAATCATAAGTGAGCAGAAAAGGAAGAGGAATCTGTCATGTCTGAAGAAAAGGTAATTTAGGCTAGGCAAAGCAGATGATACAAGTGAGTGTCACTGGTTTGTCTATGTTTCTGGTTAGACATGAGGGCAATCTGCCTCTGATGCCTCATCCTACCTGCTGATGCTTGGCACTTGGGACATAGATGTTCTTGTTGTCCTCCTCACAGAAGCTCTTATCTTCTCCACAGGACACTTGTGGTTCACTCTGCTCTACCAGCAGGTTTCTGTTCTCTCTCTGCAGCAATATCCTGACATTGTCTTTCAGTTGAGAACATTCTCTAAGGAGTTGGCAGTGCCTGGTGCTGAACGACAAACAAACAAAATGGTGATTCCCAGCCAGCTTCCATTTGCCTGTCACTCCTCCCAGTACCATCATCCCTGAAAGTGCCCTGGTCCCTAGACAGTCTCAGACTAGAGTCCCCAGTATAAATATCAACACCAATTAGAGGCAGGTCACATTCAGAGACCAGCTACATTCCACCAGACTGAAAGTACTTCTGTAAGGCCTGACAGCAAGAGGGTTTATGTCCATCAAGGAAGAGGAAATGTTCCTCATGGGTGCTTATATGTCCCTGGTACTAGAAAATGATAAGCAGATAGAGGGCAATTCCCTTCAGACAGAGGAGAGAAGACCCAACAGGAATACACTCTTTCCATTTTTGTCCTGGATCCCAGATCAATAAATCTCTTGTCAGAGCCCTAGAGGTTCACTGTTGCTTGATATTCCCATCAAGGTGGAAATGTTTTCTATGTAGAGGACCTTGAATTTGGAAGAATAAAGATTGAAAGGTCTTACAAACTTATACACTTATAGACTCTTCAGACTTAGGACACCTGAGTCCAAGAGGTACAAATCCATGACCCTTGCCTCAAGGCAGGGTTCCTGTTAAGAAACAGATAGTATAGAACCAGAGCGAGGGGGCATGGAGGCACTAGTTCAAGTGTCTCCACCAGTCAAAGACAGATTACATAGCTAGGGTGGGTATTGGGTTACACTTCTGATTGAGCATTACCATACTTATTGAGCCTTTGATTAACATTTAAAAAATTGTATAAAAGCAAAATGGAAAAGTGGGCACTGGATAGGGGTTTTCTAGGGAGGGGAAATGGGGAAAGGGTATGGCATCTGAACTGTAAATAAAATATCAAAAATATAAAAAACCAGAGCCATGACATTTGTTCGAAGTCCTAGAAGGACAGAAGCATTTTCTGCCTAGTGCTGGGGTCTCAGATGTGTCAGTCACTCACCTGTAGGCATAGTTTTCTTCTATGAGCTCCTTGTATTTCTCCATGGCATCAGTTATTGACTCTGTAATTTTCTGGATATTCATCATGGTCTTTTCGTGGTTTCTTTTAATGATATCGAATTCGATGTTCATCCTGTGTTTGGACATGGCCCAAGGAGCAAATAATTCTCTAAGATTCATTGCAAAATGGCTGTATCATGAAATACCCTAGCCGATAATATATGACACATCTTTGCTCTTTGGAACTGGGTCCTATTGCTGCTGATTAAACTTATAATCCTGGGCACAGGACAGCAGATGCAGGGGACCAAATGGAGGGAGCAGACATTTGAGAGCATCTGGTGTAAGCCTGAAGGATTACACTATTTTTGTGAGAAGTTTCTCCTAGTCTCTGCCACAAGCTTGGGCCCACCAGATATCTCTGATGACTATTCATTTATTTTTAAGGCAGGCATCTCTATCCTTGGTTCCTATTGTTACATGAATTCTCAGAGGACAAGATTGCCAGAAGATGCTTAATAATGCTTCCTACCACAGAAGGTTCCTATGTGACAGGAGTGCAAACACAAGGAGCTAAGTTCCCTGTGGATCAATTTGGGCCTGTATGGAGTCCAAACTATCCCGACCTGCAACCTGTGCATCAGACAAATCCTCAAACCCCATCAATGGTCCCAGAGCCTCAGACCCTGAACAGCACACACACAACAACATTCACACACATAAACACCAACCCACCCACAAACACAATTAGAATGCCAACTAAATCCAGGACGATGCCAAAGTCTTAGAGTATAAGGACCAAACTCAGAGCAATATAGTGATGACCTGCAGGCATTTCATTCACACACTGAAAGGCAGCAAAAATGACCAGGTCCTTCTAGCTGTGGACAGAACCAATAAGACTCCAAGCACCTCAAGGTCACGTATCCTACTAGTCAACACCTGACAGGGCTTTCTAACATGCATTATTAGAGATGACACACTGCTTTGATGAGAAGAAATCTTGGGTTAATGGAGAGGGCACAATACAGTCAACAGGGGACTGAGCATAATTACTACCTGTAGTTCAAATCGTAATAAATGTACAGCTTCAGCATTTCACTAATTTCTTCCTCCTCAAAGCTCATCTTCTTGATCTTCAATTTCAGTTCTTCCAATTTTGTCATCTGGTTATATTTATTGATGGTGGAATTCTGGGATGATGTTTGCCTAGCAGACCCTGGAAATAGATAAACACAAATGAATTTGCATAGTTCATGACCCAGAGGCAAGAGAGACCATTCTGAGACCCCAAAAGTAGGGTGAGGAAGAGGAAAAGCTATTGACAGGTTGAATCCCAGAAGGAGTAGAAAAGCTATCTTTGATCTGTTCTGCTCGGCTATATCCCTCTTCCCAACCACCATCATCATACATGTGCCACTCTCCCTACTCCAGGGCCCCTTGCACTGAAATCCATAAGCTGCCTCTGACATGAAGATTCAGGGATCATTGTCAGCTCATATAGGATGTGATGCAGGTAAATTCTGGAGTTGATTTGAATTGCTTAGGACCACCAAGGTCTAATCATGCGTGTTGAAACCCAAAGAGTCTAAGACCCCACACATGACCAACTCTGTTCTTGTCCTCAGAGACTCCTTTAACCTGCAGTAATCTAGAGGATGAAGGGCTTCAACTCCTACCATTATCATACACATTGTTAATCTCATAGTGCCTCCTCCTGACATTCTTAGCCACTCAAAATGAAATTAAATAGTTCCCAGAAAAGTAGATGCAGGCTTGTCAGTACCCGCCTATCTGTCAAACTAATAATTAGAAATTCTTGACTCTTGTTCTGCCATTGAGAAATTCCAGGGCTCCAGCTTTAAGGCATACTCCTAGAAGGCCCAGCTCAAGTCTATTTCTTTCAGGAAGTTCCCCAACTCTACCCAGGACTCACTGTGCCTTCTCCAGAACGATTTCAGTCTTCCTTTTTTACAAGACTGGAGGCCAGCTTCTTTCTTACTGGGAGTGGTCTCTCCTTGATCGCCATTCCCCTTCCGAAACAGCCTAAGCAGCCTGGAAAACATGCCTGTTTGTGAACCCAAAAGGCACTGAAGAAATATCCCACAGGCACTTGTTGTCACCACAACAAAGGTGACGTCACAGAAGATTCTACTTCTTTCCTAGTTACAAGAGATTGTCCAAGGAATGCATTCCTGATGATGTCACTGGGAACTGCCATGTCCTACCTGCTAACTAGCTGTCCCCAAATTGTTCAATTTCTGGAATGTCTTTTCCCAGAGCCTCTCATGTGACCTGGAAATACCCTTTAGCAACCTGTCCATCCAAAGTTAGAGATTTCTCTCTGCTTCATGACAAGTGAAGTGCTCTGGATGGGGAGAGTGAGTTAGGACCCTGACATGGGTAAGACAGTTTTGTTAGCACCTAAATCTCTGGAGACCATTCATGTGGGAAATTGTTCCCAATAATAAATATAACGACGTGAGTCAATTCATGTGCCATACAGTTCACTGCCCTTGGTTTTCCCTGTTTCCCAGAGGCCAATATCTTTCTCCTGTACCTTTAATTGTATAAATATGGATAATATTTCCTTAATGGTCAGTGTGGGAGGCAGGGTATTTTTTCCTTCACACATTAGGTTTTTGACTCACAGTTAGTCTCAGAAATCAGATCTGTTCCAGGGGAATTTCCCAAGACTGAAGCATCCCCGGGAAGAAATAGTTCCTCAATGCACTCTGAAGTCTACTGTGATTAAAGATCAAGATCAACCACCGCTTGCTCTCCCTTCTTGATTTGCACAGATTTGCCCTCCACTAGAGGCATGTGACCTCTGCTTCAGGCTCCATCCTGGCAGGATAGTCTGAAGCTTCATCCCAACACTGGTCAGCTGACTTTAAATGGTGATTCCTTCCTCCACCCCTGCCCCAAAGAGGATCTTCTCAATTCGGCATTTCACAATTAGGCATTTCATGCCTAATCTGCATGGTTATCCTAGATGAGAGGTGACAGATCTCCT
>JANHMN010000071.1:22766-41566 GCA_030674055.1 Rhabdomys pumilio | reverse complement strand
GCAACCTCCCTCTCAAAGGAAATACAAAAACAAAGAAAATAAGAACATAGAATACAGCTTGTGGCAGCTGTAGTGTGTCAGAGTGTGTCCCACAGTATGCCACTCTGTTCACACTCCTTCACTTCCATAGGCTCATTATACTGAGTCATAGCTCTGGTACCAGGCTTCTGCTACACCATCCATATTGGATCCTCACCAGGACTCCTCCCAGTTATCTTTTGAAAACATTCCTGGAGGATTAATAGGTTTGTATAACTGCAGTGAAGGGGTTAGAAGCCTAGGCCTCAGATGAGCCCAGCAACTATTCCACCCCTGAGTGACCTGTATAGAATCCACTCACAGTCAGAGCACCAGAGGTTTGTGAAACAAAAGGCTCATTGGGCATTGCAGGAAATAGCAGGAAAAGGATGGGTCAGGCTCTAGAATAGCCTCCCCCAAGAGATAGGACAATGGCCACTCAGCAACATGTAGCCAGACCCTCAAAGCACTTTATAAACTGTGGACTGAGCCAGTGATGGTAACTGCCTAAGCCTGCCCTCTTCCAACTCCAGTCAAAAACCAGGACAGTGTTAGATGACAGTTCTTCATCCATTCATTTGTGATTGCTTCTCTGTGACCCATGTCACTTCCTTGCCAGCATCCTTCTGTAGCAAGCTTTATTGAAGCCGAGGAGAGGAAAGACCCTGAAGGAGAAAACAGCCTTCTTTAAATAGCCCCTTGGTTGGTGTGTCTGTATTCTATTGGCTTGCGTGACCTTTTGGCTGTTGATGTTTACTTTTGGCGGTTGATAGCTGAGCAAGAGTGCGCATGTGTGGCGCACTACATCTCCCCCCTTTTACTTTAATTTGACCAAATCAAAGGACATCTAGAGACTCACTTTACTGGGTGCAATGGGTAGAACCCTCCAGGTGCAAAAGCTGAGACTCACAGTGTGATTCTTGGGGGGTGGGGGGGTTGCAGCCTTGATTTGAATGGCCTCATGATGGACCTGAGCCTGATATGGAGTGCAGTGCCTGATCCTTACCCGTCATTGGGTCAGCCTCCCCACCCAAGACCGCCCTGTCTTAGGTGGACTGAGTCTTACCTGTCACTCCGTCATTGACTTACCAGGTCCAATCATGGAGCAAAAACCCGTGGGCAAGAAAGTTTGGTCATCATTCTTTTTAAAATAGACATCCAGATGCCTAACGACTCGCCTTGATCCAGTGCTGCAAAGGCCTGTGCCATCACCACCCTATCTCGCTGACGTTGACTGCGCAGTCACCAGATCATGAATAAAGAACCCACCAAGCCTGCGCACAAAAGCACGCCAAATAACCCTACTCCCACCCATTCCTTAAAATAGGAAAAATGAGAAGACATTCAAGATGACAATCCTTCAAGCACAGAGAGGTCCACACGGACCTCTTTTGAGCATCCCAACATCGGGAAATAAAACAAGAATAATTGATACATAAAGCAAAAGAACTATTAGTAACAATAAAAAGAAATGGAGGATACAAGCACACTGGTGTGAGGGGGACCGCAACCGCACGTAAATCCTGACAAGTATGGGGGTCCTCCCTCCAATTGGTATAATTGGCTATATTGCCACAATTGTGATGTGCATGATAAGATCTCTCTAAAGAACAATTGCTATAGGCAGTCTGGGCACCCAAAACAAATGCAAGGGGAGTGAGATCTGAACAACTTCCATTTAGTCCACATAGCAGATGAGAATCAAAAGGATATTCTCGAATATCCTGTTGGAAGTCACCAACATTGAAGCAATCCATGTCTCGACCCAAAAAGGGGAAGAAGGAAAAGGTCTTAGACTTATCTGCCCAAGCAACAATAGGTGACTGACACTCAGTCCAGGGGGGAAACTGATCCTCACGGAGAGAATAGCAGTAGGGAGCATACTTGGGCTGTCTGGGACCAAATTCAGTTGTAAAATGAGGGGAAACAAGAGAGGAGTTCATCCACATCACCATATTCCACCAGGTAGCATTCATCGTCCCCGAGCAGTTGTTAGAATCATTGGGGGCATCTTGTGTCTGTTTAATAGATTTGGGGCTACGGAGTCCATGTTCCCAATACCAGTGGCCAGACTTGGTAAAATTTAGAAGTAGACAATCGCCGGAGGCCAAAGGTGTTTGAAAGCAAAGAGAGCCATTCTCCATCAAAGTGCGGTTCTCATTCAAGTGGGCTATATCAGTCTCATAGGGAAGATAAGGGAGATAATTTGTGGTGAAAAATCTTGGGAGCGTAGGCGAATCATGTCTAATGGGCATCAGCTTTGGATAAGCAGACAGAATAGCCCACTGAAGCTCTCCGGTGGCCTCAGATAAGTGTAGCACAAGCATCAGTCACCAGCACCATCCACCACTGAGGTTGCTGTAGGGCCATCTTTGGGAGGGTCATCCCCAGGGAGGCGACATGTCAATCTTTCAGGCAGCCAGAAGGGATTATCTTCGTCCTGTGGAAAAACACAAACAGCTCCCCTGAATCTCATTAACATAGGATCTGGGCCCTTCCATTGTCCGGTTAACACGTCCTTCCATTTAACCAAGTCTTTTGGACAGCCCAATGGGGCACAGTGGCGATTGGCTGCTGACCGGCAATGATCGTCCAAATTCAAAAAATTAAGTGTAAAAAGAGCCAAGGAGACTGTTGTTCTAGGCCCAGGGGGCAGGGTCTCCTTCAATCCTTCCTTTTGTTTAGTAAAATAAGACTTCAAGGTACGATGAGCACATTCAACAACGCCTTGACCTTGAGGGTTATAAGGAAGACCCGTCACGTGGGTCACATTCATTTGACAACATTATTGTCTGAACTTTTGAGAGGTGTAAGCAGGACCATTATCGGTCTTCAAAACACTTGGCTTGCCCCAGGCACTCCAGGCATCTAGACAATGCTGGATAACATGGGCCGCCTTTTCTCCTGTTAAGGGAGTTGCAAAGAGAATACCAGAGCAAGTATCAATAGAAACATGTAAGAATTGAGACTTACCAAAAGATGGAATATGAGTCACATCTATCTGCCACACGTGTAAAGGGCGAATCCCTCGCTGGTTGACACCCATATGTGGGACTGGCAAGAACTGACAGCAGCTTTTGCATTGAGTGATTATGTCTCTGGCCTCTTGCCTAGAAATTTTAAAGCGACGTCGCAACATCTTGGAAGTTACATGAAAAAGTCTATGAAATTTCCTTGCCTGATCAACTGGAGAGCTTACAAGTGCTGTCGCAATCAAGCATGTAGCCTGATCTGTCTGTGCATTGCCACGAGACATAGGGCCTGGGAGGCCAGAATGGGCCGTGATATGGGTTATAAAGACTGCAGCGCAGCGCTTAATAAGCATGGCCTGTATCTGACCAAAAATATTGGCAAGCCTGCTGGTAGGTTTAATAAATCCAGCTGTTTCCAACCTGTTGACAGCATTAACTACATAATTTGAGTCAGAAACAATGTTTAATGGCTCTTGGAATATAGAGAGGACCTCTAAAACTATCAGGCATTCCATGACCTGTGGTGAATTTTCTTAAAAATTCTTGGTGGTGGTACAGCCATCTATAACATAGGCTCCAATTCCTGTTTTGGAGCCATCAGTATAAACAACCCTTCGTGGAAAGATGAAAGCTTGGGTTTGAGCAAATTGTAAAATAGGATTTTTGGGATAATGATTATCAATAATACCTTGAAATGAGGTAACTAATACTGCCCAATTATCTGACGTGGCACTCAAGACCTGAACCTGATATGAGGTGTAGGTGACAATTAGGCCATTGGGGTACGTGCCAAAATGGGTGACGACAGCATTTAATCCCCTCAATGCGAGGAGAGCAACCGCATCCGGGTACCAATCAATAATTTTTGCAGGGGAAGCATTAGGATGAATCCATAACAGGGGTCCATCTTGCCACAAAATGGCAGTTGGAAGTTTGAAAAAAGACACAGATCAAAGGTTTTGGTCTCATCTACACGTTTTAGTTGTGCATCTTGTAAAACCTTCTCCACTAAATGTAGAGCATGGCTTGCTGCCAAAGTCAGTTCACAAGGTGAGGAGATATGTGAATCACCTTCCAAAATGTCAAACAAAGGTTTCAATTCTATAGTAGGGATCTTCAAAAACGACCTTAGCCAGTTTATGTCTCCTAACAGTTTTTGAAAGTCACTTAGGGTACTTAAATGATCCCTGCGAATCTCCAGTTTTTGAGGCATTATCATTTCTGGGTGTATGATCGTTCCCAGAAAGGAACCAATTTCTGAAATTTGAACCTTTTCAGCTGCTATGTGCAAGCCCCATTGCTCTAAGGTCTTAATCAGCAACGGATATGAGGCCTGCAAGACATCCTGGTTTTTATGACATAAAAGAATGTCATCCATGTAGTGAATCAACAGCAAGGAAGGAAACTGTCTTCTGACTGGTTTGAGGGCCATTCGCACATACAGCTGACACATAGTTGGACTGTTGGCCATACCCTGGGGTAAGACCCTCCACTGAAATCTTCTGTCCGGTGTGGTATGGTTAATAGCAGGTAGGGTAAAGGCAAACCTTTGTCTATCTCTGGGATGTAATGGGATGGAGAAGAAGCAATCCTTAATGTCTATAATAATCATTCTCCATCGTTTAGGCGAAGCTGAAAGTAAAGGCAAGCCACGCTGTACGGTGCCAAATAGCTGCATCTGAGCATTGATGGCTCTCAAATCGTGTAAAAGTCTCCATTTACCTGATTTCCTTTTTATGACAAAGATGGGAGTATTCCATAAAGAAGTGGACGGTTCTAAGTGGCCATATTTGACTTGTTCTTCAATTAATTGGGTAGCGGCCTCCAATTTTTCAGAGGATAAAGGCTATTGAGGAACGCATATGGCCTCCTCTGTGAGCCAAGTTATAGGCATGGTCCCCTCAACAGCCATTATGAAAAACCCAGCCCCCGTCTCTTAGAATGGCTTATTGGTAATATGGGGTCTGGCCGTCCCTGTTCTTTAGCTCCCAATCCTTTGCCTTCCCTATATCCCATATGGGACATCATCGTGACAGCTTATGGAGAATAGGTATCAGTCAATTTTAAATTTAATTGATAAAGCACATCTCTTCCCCACAGATTGACTGGCAGGGGAAGAACATAAGGGGTAAAACTCCCTGTTTGACCTTCTGGGGCTACCCAGCGCAACATCTGCGAGCTAATTGAGGGGTTGGCTTCATATCTCAGCCCCTGTAGGGATTGGGATGATTGTGTAACAGGCCATGCTTTCGGCCACCAGGTGGCAGAAATGATACTCTTATCTGCCCCTGTGTCCAAAATTCCAGTAAATTGCTTGCCTCCCACTGTCAATGTTTATGTGGGCCTAGTTTTCAAGTCTACTACCAAATGAGCATGGTCAGTTCCTGATGAACCTAGACCTTCCTCTCGGCTTTTGCCCGTAGTAGGAAATTCCTCCTGGAGACTGGGGAGTAAAACTAATTGAGTTATACGATCTCCAGGAGAGATTGAAAAAATGCCCTCCGGACTGGAACAAAGGACTTGAAGCCCATGTCTAGAGTCATGGGCTTATATCTATAAGACCCGGATGTACGATGAGTCCTTTCAAAGTCAAAGAGCCACGACCTAAAATAAGTTCCACGCTCCCTTTAGGGAGGGGTCCTTCAAAGCTAACAGGGATCGGCTGAGCACCTGATTGAGGCATCAATAAGAATCCGGTGGTGGCATGGAGGTCCAATCCTGCGGACCCTGTATAGGCTCGGCAGCTACCCAGCCCCTCTGGGGGCGGGCCTTGGCTCCATATCTTTGGGGGCCCTGGCGCCTGGGGCCCTGCTGGCCGTTTTTTGACTGATCATTTTCTTTCACATCTGTTTCATTTGGAGGTGGAAGTAAGTTACCTTGAAGGTCCCTTGTTGATCAGCATTCTCTAGCCCAGTGATATCCCTTCTTGCACCTCGGACAAAGGCCAGGAGGACTTTTAGGCTTGGGCTGTTGATTGTAACAATCCCTTTTTAAATGGCCTGGTTTGCCACACGCAAAGCAAGGTTTCTGTGTTGAAGGCTCTCCCTTTGTATGTAATATAGCGGCAGCCAATCCTGCATTAGTTAAAGGGCCCCCATGCCTCTACATGATTTTATCCAATCATTCAAGCCTTTATTCTTTCTTGGTCTGATGACTGCTTTGCACTCAGGTGTTGCATTCTCAAAGACTAGCTGTTCTATAAGGAGTTTCACTGTTTCGGTGTCTCCAAAGATCTTAGTTGCTGTCTCTGTCATATGTGCCACAAAATCCGAGGATTCCTGGGGCTCTTGAATGACCTTAGTAAGTTGTCCCTCGGACTCCCCCCATTTAGAGAGTCCCTTCCAAGCCTGAACTGCTGCAGCTGCAATCTGGCCATAGGCTCCCCAATCATATTCTGTCTGGTTGGTAGCATATTGTCCCTGACCTGTCAAAAGGTCGAAGGTCCAGCCAGCTTGGTAGCCTATCTGGGAGGCATTAATCTTAGCCTGGGTCTGGAGAGCATCCTGCCAGAGCACCTTCCATTCCATATATTGGCCAGAACTATTAAGTGTGGCCTTGGCTGTTGTTTGCCAATCACTGTGTGTTAAGGCTAAATTAGCGAGCCTTTCAACCTGCATGATAGTAAAGCTAGCATCCACCCCATAATTGCGAACTGACTCTGCAAGCTTTTTGAGGGTGGAGAATTCGACCGGAGCATGCACCCAGCCCCCCTTCAGCTCCCTCATATATAGGAAAGGCCATTCTGATCTTTTGAGCAACCTCTGGTGTAAAGAAGGAATCAGCTCGCTGTCCGGTATAGGGTGGATGTGCAGTAGGGACTACAGCGGGTGACTCAGCAGGCAGGGACTTCCCCACAGCCCGGCTAATCCCCTTTTTGGACTTGTTAGATATCCGCAGCCGCTCATCGGGGTGATATTTTTCCCCTTCATACTGGGCGGCCACTTCCTCTCAGTCCTGTTCCTCCGAGGGACTAAGTTCCTCGGGATCAGATGAGCTAATTTCTAAGGCCTCTAAATCTGCCAAAGGTATAGCGGCTTTCCGCACTCCCTGTCAGATCCTTTGAACTTCTCACCCAGAGTGTCCTTGCTCTTTCCTAATGCCTCGGCAGGTTTTACACCCTTCGAGGGGCCTGACTTCTTAGTTAAACCACGTTTCTTTTTACGCACACCGGCTCTCTTCTCACGATCAGATTCTGACATGCTAGACTGTAGTTCATGTAGAGCTTCCTGTCCTGCCTTGACTGCGAAACAGCACTGCTCATCTTAAAGGCAGGTTTTTACCATACTCCAAATAAACAAAAGGAAGGCAGTAATCACCAAAACGAAAGCAGTACCTGCTTCTCCCAACCAAGCCTCCAAAAGCATACATTTCTGATCATTACCTATGGCTGCAGTTCTGGATCCACCCGCGAAGGGGGTCTTCCTCGGTGCCTGGCGATGTTCTGGCTTCCCGGGTTTTGGCACCAACTGTGACCCGTATCACTTTCTCGGCAGCAAGAACGCACATGGACGCCAGGATTCTTCTGTAGCAAGCTTTATTGAAGCCGAGGAGAAGAAAGACCCCGAAGGAGGAAACAGCCTTCCTTAAATAGCCCCTGGGTTGGCGTGTCCCTATTCTATTGGCTTGCGCGACTCGGCTGATGTGACATCTCGGGCTACGTCACCTTTTGGCGGTTGATGGCTACTTTTGGTGGTTGATGGCTGAGTGAGAGTGCGCATGCGTGGCGCACTACACTTCTCGGTAATCCCTGATAGGTAATTGTGTGTGCTTGATGTCATTTATGTTTCTCCTGAGTCCCCTTGCTTCCCTAAAATGCCCTTTCTTATCAGCACAGTCAGTCTCCCATGATGCAGTGTGGGCAAGGAGGGCAGAAGAGAAGCCAGGCGTTGTTACTCAAATCCACCTAATAGTTGAATTACATGCATGGAAAGCTGATGTAGGGGCTTCACAATGAGTTTAAACCAGCCCAGAGTGTATGATGAGTTCCATCCAGGACAGCCAGTTACACAGGAAAACCCTGTCTCAAACAAACTTACAAAAATCTCTCAAAATAATGAAGTTAATAAGACAAGTAATTGCAGAGCTCAGTTTAAGGAGAAACATCTTGGAGGGCCTCAGACCTTGACCACAATCTCTGACTTTAAACATTCCCACGGAGAAAACTTATTCAATCAAGTAATTGTCAAAATAAGATTAAATGGGTGGAGACTTCATCATCCAACCAGGTGGCAGCTTATTGCTGAGGGCGGGGCTAAAAAGAGAATGTGTGAGGGAATGATGGGTATAAGGTTAAGTATTGCTGCACAAGACACTTCTGGGTTTGGAGCCTGGAGTGATTTCCCTATCCCTGCTAGGGCTGGAAAACCTGAAAGCAGTGTCCAGATCAGGTAAATCACCCCCCTATGAGGATGCCGCATGTTATCCACCCTAGCCAGTCTCCTATTTCATCTTCGTATTTTGGATTTTTGGTGGATGTTGTATTGTGTTTGTTTCGTTTTTCGATGTGATATTTTGAAATAGGAAATTCTTAGTCCACCTTTTGCCCTGCTGCTGGGGTGCTGGACAGACTAAATGCAGAATGCTAGACTGCATTTGCCCTGCACTGCCACTGTTGGGTGCTGGACTTGAGCCAAGCACTGACACAACGTTCAGGGCGTGGGAAAATGCAGCTGGAGTTCCTAAGCTTCCGGTTGTCCAGTTGCTGCTGAAAACTGCATCATTTCAGGAACGAAGGGTCAGGGATCCAAGAGTCTGCGTTGAGGATCCCAGGGCCAGGGGCTCTCAGACTCCTGGATATCCAGATGCCACTGGGTTGGGAGTTGGGAAAAGAGTGGTCCCATGGGCTGATGGTAAACGGGGATTGTGGGGGGAGGCATTAGTGAAAGTCCATAGCTTAGCAGTGGTTGTCTGGAAGCACGGAGGGGTCTTCTGCTGGAATCTTAGGCAGTATGGCTCTCTGGGCAAAGGCCTTCTCCATGCTCCCCACAGCAGTTCTTGAGGAAAGAGACAGTCCTTGGTTCCAAACCATTTATTAGTTGTTCATATGAAAAATGGATGCATCCCACCTTCTCAGGGCGGACTAGAGATTAAAAATACCTTTTGCGGGAAAGAATATCTGGGAAGGGAAGCTTATTAGCTAAACCCTCAGGGCCTCCAGATACCTCATTAGCATGAAGAACTCTGTTCTGAGCTACATGACCTATGGTCACATTTTCTATGTGGGAAATGTGGCACGAGTTCCAGGCCAGGAACATTTTGGTTCATCTGGGAAAGGTCTTCCATCTGTGCAAGCCTGCTGAGGAGGCATATGGCAATGGTTGGAGGAGTCTCTCTGCCTCTTCTTACAGACATGAGACAAAGGTCCAATATGTATTGTAAGATGTAGGATGTTGGACTGCTAGGTTTTTCTGTCAACTTGACACAAAATAGACTCATCAGAGAGGAAGGAAACTCAGTTGGTACATGTCTCCATGAGATCCAGCTGTAAGACACTTCTCAGTTATTGATCAATTTGGAAGGGCCAGCCCATGTGGGTCATAACATCCCTAGGCTAGTAGTCCTGGCTTCTATAAGAAAGCAGGCTAAACAAGCCATGAAGAGCTAGACAGTTAGCAGCCCCCTTCCATGCCTCTGCATCAGCTCCTACCTCTAGGTACTTGCCATGCTTGAGTTCCTGTTTTTATTTCCTTTGGTGATAAACAGCAACGTGGAAGTATACACTGAATAAATACTTTCCTCCCCAACTTCCTTTTGGGTCCTCATGTTTCCTCACAATAATAGAACCCCCAACTAAGATAAGTTGGTGCCAGCATAGTGCGGTATTGCTGAAATAGACCTGACCGTTTGAAGAAGATTTTGAAAGGACTTTGGAACATTGAGCTAGAAAAGCCATTGAGTGTTGAAAGCTCCATGGGAAGTTCTTTAAAGACAAGATAAGAAATGTCGAAAGCAGTACAGAAGGCAGAGGCCTGGCTTATGAAAATTTAGACGGAAATGTAAAGACTCCATCAGGGCTCTTTGCTATTTTGAATTGAGATTCCCTGGTTCTGGTGAGCTGGGGCTGAAGAATCACCTGTGGTCAACAAGATACCAGAACTACTAAAGTGAAACTTTGCTTTGCTATGATAACTGATACTGGTCAGCTAAAGCTGAGAAATTAGTGGTGATTAAGAAAAGACCAGCATCACTCGGTGAAATCTTCTGGAAAGTGTTTCCTGAGGACACAGAGAAGCTGTGCTAAGATCACATATTGGGAGATACAGGCATGCAGATTTTTGTGTTCAATACAACATGGTTTACATAGTGAGTTCCACGACCACCAGAGATGCACAGTGAGACTGTATCTCAAACCAAAAACAAAACATAGAAGTTTGGAATGGAAAGATGGTCAATAAATTAAGAGTTCTTGCTGCACTTGCACAGGACCTAAAAAACTGAGGTTCTAGCACCCATATAATGCAGCTCAAAACCAGCATGAACTCCAGTTCTGGGGTATCTGATGCCCTTCTGGCTTCTGTGGGTACCTGTACATACATGTACAGAAACACACTGATATGCTCATATAAATACTTTTAAGAAAACAAGAAATGAATAAATTTTTAAATGGAGAAAAAAGACAAGGCTACAGAAATAACACACTACAAGGAGGAGAGTTCCTACCCCTCCTCCATAACTGAGCTGGAGGTGAAGGCATTTAAGCATTTGGGGCATCAAAGTTGCTCCAAGTCACTCTCTCTGAAGTGTGTGTCCACCATCAAGGCCAATGGGCATCAGTCATATCCTCAGTCCAGTGATAAGTGTCTGTCTCTTTGTCCTCCAGGAGGTGTTCTGGACCCAGGTCTATGCTCCTGATAGTCTAGGGCTGTGCTCCTGATACCCCAGTCCCAGCTCTATGCTCCCTGTTGCCCCAGCACTGTGTTCCTACTCCCAGCAGGAAACTGATCTTTTTGAAGAGATGATGATATGCTCTGGAATCCTTACAGATCAATTCATAAAATGGTAGGGCCATTGGGACTTCTGCAATAGTATTTCCCAAAAGCATAACCCTAGAATAACAAGCCTCCAAAGTAAAACATTATGAAGAGTGTAAGGCAAGATGTGAGTGGTGTTTTCCCCTTCACATCTGTGCTGTGTAATATAAGAAGTTATATTAGCAATTAAGACTGGAATCAACATATAAATTCTGACATTGTAGAAAGACAATGTCAATGTCTATGCTTCTGTCATATTCGGCTTGAAAGAACTGTCTGTTTCCCAGGTATAAACAGAGTGCTCTTAACAACCAAGTCAGATGGACATAGCATTGTCCTTTTGGGATGTCTTAGAGTCTTCAGTGTATCCTGGAATTGAGAAAAATGCAGAGAACCTTTTCTAGAAGGCCTTCACACCAGTCATCATTGCAACCCCAAGGGGCAGAGTACAGCTCCAGAATCAAGTGGCTTATCTTGCTGTGGTGAAAGGCTCCTTCAGGATAAGCATGTAAATGCCATTTCCAGAGAAAGTGACCTGGAGGAGGGCACACTGTTGCATGCCTTTAACCCCAGCCCTCAAGACGCAAAGGGAGGAGGACCCTGGCAAAAACAATAAACTCACAAATTAAACAATATTTGTGATGAAGGCTGAGAACCATTTGCAGTTGTTAAAAAACTTTTGTGTGTGCAAAAAAAAGTTTTGCAAGGTCAGGCAGATAAAAAAGATATTTGAGGGCTGGAGAGATGGCTCAGCCATGGTGTCTGATACCCTCTTCTGGTGTGTCTGAAGAGAGCAATTGTGAATACATAAATAAATAAATCTTAAAAAAAGAAAAAGAATTTAAAAAAAAGACATTTGGATTTCCTTAACACAAGTTGCATGACATTTGATTGAAATCTCATTTACTATTTATTTTGTCATTGTTTTGATTTGATTTTCAAGACAAGGTTTTTCTGTGTAGCCCTGGCTGTCCTGGAACTTGCTGGATAAACCAGGCTAGCCTTTAACAACTCACAGAGATCCTCCTGCCTCTGCCTGCCAAGAGCTGGCATCAAAGGTGTGTGCCACCACTGCCCGGCTTCACTTAATATTTCTTGCTGAGTAAAAACTAGTCTTCAGCCTGCTTCTCCAGGTATTAGGCTGTGAAAATGACACTGCAAGTAAAGCCACTTAGCCTGTAGGCCTGGAGAACTTGGTTCAATTCCTAGGACCCACGTTAAGTGGGAATCTGAGCAGTAATTCTGCAAGTTTGCTTACTGTCAGAAACATACCACTCCATCACATACAGCAATAAATAAAAATATCAAACTAAAGAATTCCCTAGGACATTTTGGGGCTAATTTTCCTGGTCTCAGCTGTGAGATGAGGTGTAAGGTATCCTGATGAAGCTGACTGACTTGAGGATCTGAGTCCAAGACGGAACTCTGCAGCTTAACTTGCATGGAGGAGACTATCATCCGATTACAGATGAGATCCCTTGGGAGCCCCCAAATTGGTTTTGTAGGGAGCTATGAGTTCAGATGCTACTCTGTAAGGATCCAAAAATCCCAGACTCAGTATGCAAAAACAAAGAACATTTCTTCTAAAGAAACAACCAGCATGCTGGGGTCAACTACTCTTTAAGCGGAGACCCCAGATAAAGGCATGCAGGCCTTGTTATAGGGAACTAGTTTCTAGAAGGACTAGTTAATCTAAAATTTCATTGGTGGGTGCTAGGGAGTCACAGGTGATCAGTGGTCCACATTCCTATGTCATGAACATTTAACCATGTGATGAAATAGGGCTGCCCAGTGCCAACCACCCATTATGAGACAAGACATTTCCCCATTTTTGTGGTTATCCCAGGCTGTTCTTTGAGAGGGTGTTTTATGATCTTGTTCTAGATTTTATGGTTTGTCCCTAGAGCTGGTGTCTTACCTAGTTTCTAAGACTTATGGTCTATTCCTGAAGCTAGTGCCTTATGGCCTTTTTTGAAGTCAGACTTGCTCCTCAAAATGGAAACAAATGGGGTTTATATTGTCCTTTCAAGTCAAACCTGCTTCAAATACCACATTTAAACAGGCTGTGGTAAATTGCCCTGTATGCTTGAAGCATACTTTACCTAAAAACATACTTGTAATAATTATTAGGTTGGTAAGAATGTATATGCTCAATAAAAGTAGAAGGCACAAAATAAAACCGGAGGGGGTGGGGGAGAACAAGCCAGGTTCAGTGGTACATGCCTGTAGTCTCAGCACTTGGGAGGCAGAAACAGACAGATCTCTGTGAGTTCAATGCCAGCCTGGTCACCATAGTGAGTCCCAGGAAAGAAACCCTGTTTCAAATAAAGCAAAGAAAAAAATCGAAAACAAAACAAAAAAGTTTACTTAGAAAATACTAGGCTGGGGATGCAGCTCCATAGGAAGATTGCTTACCTGGGATGCACATGACCTTGAGAGATAGAAAGTCTGTTCACCTCAGAGAAAGACCAAAGTAATTGTCCCACTCACATAGAGCTGGACAGATCACTATTTATTGGGTTTGATTATGGGGAATCAACAGACAGTCTCACAGCACCCAAGAGATGTCCCTGAAGTGAAAAGATGGCATCCCCCATTCAGCTACCATTCCACCCACATTCTCTAGCAACTTCTGAGAGCAAGTACAGCTGGGGCAGAATTACACACAGCTGGGAGGGGGCATGAGCAGAGGCTCAGGAGAGGCTCTAATGCTGCTCCCCATCTCATCTTCGCCCAGTACAACACCCCTGCCATGTAAAGGCTGCTTGCCTGAACAGCATCTGGAAACAGGCTTGCTGCATTAACAAACTCTTCAATTCTTTCTCATTCGCTCTAGGGAGAACTGGGGAAAGGCTTCACCTATTGTGTCTACAGCTGCTTTAAGTTATCATCCATTGACCCATCCACAGGTCAGTCAACAGGGTCTGCAAGAGAGAGAGTGGGGATGGAGGGGCAAGAGACTCAAAGAATGGAGATAACACAGGATGTCTGATCAAGGCTCATTTATTGAAAGGCAATTATGGGTATATAAGCACAAGCCGGGGAGTGCAGCTGGAGACACTTAACCATGAGTGCCTTGCATCTGGGGACACTAAACAAGTCCAAGGTATGCCTGAGAAAACCAAAATATTTATCAGAGTGTGTTCGGCTGCTGTAAGCTGCTTGCAAAAATATCATGCAAGAAAAACAAGTCTCTTGTCAGGGTGAAAAAATATCAACCTGCAAATATATGGACTGAGATAGCTCCAAAGATAATAGCTGCTTTCTGCTAGGAGTTGGCTCCCAGCAATCCATGTGTGACTATTCTTTATTTTGGGGATCAACAGGTATCAGAGCACCTATATTCTTCTAACTTGTCTCACCAGAAGGTTGTGATGCTCTTTGACCACCACCCTCCTGAATATATATGTGTCTTAGCTGCACTTAGCTCCAATCTTCCATTTGACACTAATTGCCTCTAGCTTACCTGAGATGAACCCTCTGTGTGCTGGAGGATGGCACAGGTGTTCAGAGCACAGACTACTCTTTTAGTGGACCCAACTGAAATTCCCAGCACCCATATCAGGTAGCTCACAATCACCTACAATTCCAGATCCAGAGGGATCCAGAGGGACCCAGCTCCTCTGGCCTCTGGGAAGTTTCATCCATATGAGCATCTATCATCAAACATACGCACACATAATTAAAAATAAGAAAAAAAATTAAAGTGTGATGGGTTAGATTACCACCCAAGAAATTTAATAAATAAATAAATGTATATATCCAGATGTGTGCACTAAGGATAAATTGAAGATGATTCTAAACAGCAGGTTATTTATGAATAGCAGACGAGGGCAATCATGTGAAGAAATGTTCAAAGACTCTCTTCCATTAGAAAGTGTTTGTATTATTTTGAATTTTTTGGCTTTTGGTACTTCTTCCTTTCATTCTTTCTTTTTTTAAAAACAGTTTATTTGTGTAGGTCTGGCGGTCTTGCAACTTGCTCTATAGAAAAGGCTGGCCTCGAACTCAGACATCTCCCTGCCTCTAACCTCTCAAATGAAGTTGAAACTTCTAGTTTCCTTGGAAAGTTACTTATGTCAAATGATGTTTTGATGGAGCACACAGGTGAAGGGATGTCTTGCTAAAGCAGACACTTGAAAGAATGGTTTCCTGCAACAGACACAGGTGAAAGGATGTTTGGCTATAGCAGACATGTAAATAAAGGAGTAAATACACATCTGGTTTGTTCCTGGTGTCTGCCTCCAGAGAGGACTGGACTGAAGCTGCTGGTTCCTGCGTCTTGAGCTACTTTGGGTTGCCTTTAGGCTCTGTGTGCCCAAAAGCTCAGGACATCATTCAGCACATCTGTCCACAATGACCTGAGTCAGAAGGGGCCTGGTAAAGCACTCAGGTGCCATATATCCATGCTATGTCTGAGGAACTGTAAGTCTCCACCATCCCAGGAACTACTAGAAGACCAGAGTCATGGCTCTGCAAAAATAGAGAACTTTGTGTGCCCTGTTGTACTCTCTAGAGGTCGTAAGTCCAAACACTCATTAGTCTCAGCAAATGGAGGCTCTCATAAGAACCAACCCAGATGCAGTTAACCTTTGTCCCACCAGGTACCAAACCCTGGTCCTTTGAATCTCATTTCCCTTTGGAAAGGTGATTCAGGAGAAGGTAATGTGACCAGACTCTTGTCATGGCAAAAAGGCACTGATCACCTATAAAGGCCCTCTAAAGAAACAGTCCTACTGTCATAGGCCCAACAACACAGGTTCTGCTTTCCACACATTGAGTCTGCCAAGGATGGATTGAGGAGAATCTCTGAAATGTATGGCATTACACTTTACTTCTGAAGTTATTACAAGGTCTTGTGGGACTCTGGGCTTTATTATACTACTTTGGAGAATGAGGTACAACTTCTGTAAAGTAATAACCACCTGGCTTCGCATCCAGACTGTGTCTGAAATTTGATAGTGAACCAAGACTTGTAAGTTTTCCATAAGCAGCTCTGGAGTCATGTGACTACACAAGAGTACGCTGAAAGACTGTGGATCTGAGAAACACATGCCAGTGAACCCTTCCGCTTACATCGTTTTCGTTCCTCTCCTTTCTCATTTCTCTGTGTGTAGCTATGGACTATGCACACTAAGACAGGATGCTCTTGACTGTGAGACCAATCTGGGCTCTGTGGAGAGACTCAACTGTAAGAAATCAAAACAATAGTGAATGTTGGGAAAGCCTACACAGGAGAGAAGAGTAAGAATTACCAACTTGGTCCTTTCAATCTCATTTTCCATGAAGTGCTGGAGTATGGAGTATACATAGAAATCTCTGGGCAGGGTGAGTTCTTATCAAGGATGCAAGAGACTTTCCTACATGTACCATATTGGCTTGAGACAGCCATTGCCGTGGTTTCCAGCCCTGTTTTCAATCATGCCTATGGTGATACCCACAGGCCTCAGACTACCATGGTATGAATTATGAGGGCAAAAAACAAAAGACCATGTCCTGGGGGTTTACCTCAATATATATAGTTAGAATGAGTTTGGATAAGTGCCATATGCTTGTAGTCTAAGAGTGGGCTTAAACTCAGAGATCCAACTGTCTCTGCTTTACAAGTGTTGTGATTAAAGGCATGAGGCAAACCACTTGGCTTTAATAAGCCAGTTCTTGACTATCTCTCTGGTCTCCGATTCTTCCTGTCTACAGACCTGATCCAAATTATTTACACCATTCAAATCTGAAAATGAGCACTAATTGAGTTGAAACTCAGTTATGGAATCAGAAACAAATGTTGGTGGGGAGGGTGTGGCTACAAAGGGAGAGTTCAGCTGAAAGCTATATAAAGAGTCAGAGCAGGCAGAGAAACTCTCTGTCTCTTGGAGCCTGGAGTCACAGCCTTTTCCTGCCTCAATATGGTGGTCTGTCCCCAGTGTCCAGATCAAGTAAGTCCCTCGGCTCCATAAAAATACCTCATCTCACAAAACCTAGTTTAACCTTGTCCTCACTTGAAATTTTGTTTATATAATTTTTTACTTGCTGGTTCTTCCTTTTTGAGATGAGTTCTCTCTACATAAGATTGCCTGGCTTATATCCTAGGCCATATTCTGTATTTTTTTGGCTAATATCAACTTATCAGCGAGTACATACCCATGCATGTCTTTTTGTGTCTCGGTTACCTCACTCAGGATGATATTTTCTGGTTTCATGCATATGTATGCCTGCAAAACTTATGATATCCTCATTTTTAATAGCTGAATAGTATTCCATTGTATAAATGAACCACATTTTCTGTATCCATCCTTTGGTTGAAGAATATCTGGGTTCTTTCCTGTTTCTGGCTAAGGCTGCTAAGAACACAGTAGAATACAAGTCCTTGTGGGATGGCAGGGAATTTTTTGGGTATAAGCAGAGGAGTAGGATATCTGGGTCTTTAGATACAAATATTTCCAATTTTCTGAGGAATCTCCAGATTAATTTCCAGAGTGGTTGTACCAGTTTGCAATCCCACCAGCAATGGAAGAGTGTTCCTCATTCTCCACATCCTAGCCAGCATGTGCTGTCGCTTAAGTTTTTGATCTTAGCCATTCTTGTTGGTGTAAGGTAGAATCACAAGGTCATTTTGATTTGCATTTCCCTGATGACTAAGGACTGTGAACATTTCTTTAAGTGCTTCTAAGGCATTGGAGTTTTTCTATCGTTGAATTAGGGGAAGAATTGAAGAAGCTGAAGGGGAGGGCAACTTCATAGGTAGACCAGCAGTCTCAACTAATCTGACCCCTTTAGAGGTCCCAGAGACTGAGCCACTCAACCTGGCAGCATATACATACCAGAGGACTGCCAGGTCTGGCCTCAGTGGGAGAAAATGCATCTAATCTTGGAGAGAATTGAGGCCACAGGGAAGGGAGATGCCTGGTGGGTGTGGGGGAGGGGAAGTCCCCTCTCCAAGGCAAGGGAAAGGAGGAATGTGATGAGGAACTCTTGGAGGGTGACCAGGAGTGGGGATGGGCAATGGATGGACTATAAATGAATAAAATTCAAAAAAAAAAAAGACTGGCCTGAAACTCAAGGATATTCTCCTACTCACCTGAACTCTACTTCACAAGAATATCAAAGTGTGTTCTCAATTATATCTAATTATCAATTAGGTCATAGTGGTTTCTGTGGGGGGAGGTTGTTTTGTTTTTGTTTTTGGAGACAGTCTCACTAAGAATGTTAGGATAACCTTGAATTCAAGGCCCTCTAGGCTGGAATGTCAGATGTGAGTTACTCAAGTGCCTTGACTACTGATTTTTATGTCACACTAAGCTTGGCTTGGTGTGCCTTAAATCCCAGCAACAACAAGGCAGAGGCAGGCCGATCTCTGAGTTTGAAGCTAAACTGATCTATATAGTGAGTGTCAAAACACCAAGGGATTATATGTGCCTTTAAAAAGGGAAAACAGAGGGCGGGGAGGTTGATGGCTCAGTTATTAAGAACACTGGGTGCTCTTTCAGAGGTACTGTGGTCAATTTCCAGCAACTACATTCTATCTCACAACCGTCTGTAATGAGATTTGATGCCCTCTTTGGGTGTGTCTGAAGATGGAAACAGTGAACTCACATATATTAAATAAATAAATAAATAAATAAATAAATAAATAAATAAATAAATAATGAAGAACAAGCAAATAAACATAAAATAACAAAAGCTAGTGATATTTGTATCTCCTCACTAATACATATTTTTATTGGACTCAGGATGCCCTCAAACTTGTAGGAAGAGACCTGCATGTGTGTGTGTGTGTGTGTGTGTGTGTGTGTGTATGTATGTGTGTATGTGTGTATGTGTGTATGTGTGTATGTGTGTATGT
>JANHMN010000071.1:0-13695 GCA_030674055.1 Rhabdomys pumilio | reverse complement strand
GATAGATGATGATAGATGATGATAGATGATGATAGATGATGATAGATAGATGATAGATAGATGATAGATAGATGATAGATAGATGATAGATAGATAGATAGATAGATAGATAGATAGATAGATAGATAGATAGATAATAAAAAATTTAAAATAAAACAACAGAGAAAATAAAAGAAACTGAGGGTGGTCAAATTGGTATGCTGAGTTTTCTATCCTCATCAGTAGTGATCTAGTTCTCACACTTCCCTGTGTGGGAAGAAGGGCTTCCTAAATTTCTTGTCATTCATTGTATATTTCTCCCTGCTTCCCTAGGATAACCCTTTAGAAGAAGTCACAATGAACTTCTACAATTCACCCAGCCTCCTGAAGCTGGCAAGTCAGAGGCTACTGAAGGAGGAAGCCTTGGCCATTTATGCTCTCAAGGACCTGCCCAGAGATCTGTTCCCAGTGATATTTGAGGAGGCCTTCACTGGTAGATATACAAAGATCTTGAGAGCCATGATACCTGTGTGGCCCTTCCCATACCTTTCTAAAGGAACGCTGATAGAAAACTCCAACCTGGAAACTTTGAAGGCTGTGCTTGAGGGACTAGATATACTGATTGAACAAAAGACTCATTCCAGGTAGGCAAGACTGTCTAGGGTAATGGTAGGACCTCTGAATCTAAGAAGGAGCAAATAGTCACAGGAGATATTTGGCCAATCATGAATCAGAGGCCTCTGATGGCATGAGCTTAGAGGGGTAAAGAATCTTAGGAAACGTCTCAGTTATCTGGGCAAATAGTGGCTAATGTAGAAAAAGAACAGAGTAGGCACACCCAGTGAGGAATGGGCCTTTCTGTGCATGCATCAAAAGTAAAAGTGAAATGTCATTGAGAATCAGGGGCCTAGAATAAAGGGGAGTAAGACAGGGCTAAAGACATCTCTTTTGCAAAGAATGCTATTCAGTAACTGAGCATGAGTCTCTGGGTTTGATGATAGGCACAGGAAAAAAGCAAATTTTTGAAGAAACAGCTAAAGTGTGAGTGTGGAAGAGAATCAGACTGTAAGACATATCTTCTCTTATGAGAGTTATACTCATTTCTCCCACAGTGGGTGCAAACTCAGAGTGCTCAATTTAAGGAATACACACCATGCTTTGTGGAGAATATATGAGGGATCCTATGAACGTGAAGGCTTACCAGAGTTCATGACACAGAAGTATCCAGTGGAGAACAGTCCTGACTGTGGAGAGAATAAAGAATTGAAGGTGACAGTTGACATCAAACTCAACGAGAATGGAATTGATGAATCTGCCACATACTTGTTGCAGTGGGCCCAGCAGAGAAAAGATTCCATTCATCTATGCTGTAGGTCTTTAAGGATTCATGGCTTACCCAAAGCCATATGCAGCGAAATCTTCCAAATTGTACATACAGGCTGTATACAGGATCTTGACTTGAGTTTTTTGTACCCAGAAGACATAGATTTTCTTAATCCCTACCTGAGACAGATGAACAATCTTCTCACACTCATGCTAACAGACATCAAAGGTGCCTCCCCTATGGATGATGATTTTGAAAGGCTTGATGTGGAGACTATGAACAGGTTGATTTTTCCACTTCCCATATTCCACTGTCTCCAGAATCTCTATGTAAATGATGTCATCTTTCTAGAAAACTACCTGAAAGAATGCCTCGGGTAAGGAAGGATCATGATGGTTCAACAGATCATAGAAAACATATTTTATTTTATTTTTATTTTTATTTACTTATTTATTGTCACTCTAGGGAGTCCTTCATAATCTGACTACCATAAAAGTAGCACTGTTAGAGGCATAGAATATCTGACCAGAAGTTCTCTATGCTAAGATATGTATGACCAGGCATAAGCATGCCTCGAATTGCTCATATATGAATGATTTTGAGTCCAGAAATGGGTTGAGTAGATGAGAAATATGCAACACTGAGGTTCAAGGAGAAGACATGACCGTGGTGTTTGCAAAAGCAGTAGTCTGAGAACTTGTCAAAACAGCATTAGGAAGTTGTTGAGTTTTGGTTGGGGTAGGTAATCCTTCCTACATGCACCATGTTGGTCTGATAAAGCAATTGCTGTGGTTTCCAGCCATGCTCTGAATCATGTCCATGCTGATAACTCACAGGCCTCAGACTAGCATGCTATGAGTTGTGTGAGCAGACAACAGAAGATCATGTTCTGAGAGTTGCTCTCAATATATAGTAGGAATGAGTATGGGAGAAGTGCCATCTGCTTAGCTGTCAATCCCTCCAATGCTCTTCAACACTATTTGCCAGAAATCAATAACTTACTCTCTCTCCAGGTGCCTGAGGAAGCCCTTGAAGACACTTTCCATAACTGGTTGTTGCATCATACAGTCAGAGTTGGATTACCTGCCCTACTGCCTGAATATTTCTGAGCTCAAATATCTGAACCTGACTGCTACATATTTATATCATTTAGTCCTTGATGGTCTTGGATTTCTCCTTGAGAATGTCAAAGATACACTGCAATCCCTGGAATTGGAGTTATGTTTAATGGACGATTCTCATTTCAGTGCCATTTTGCCTGCCCTAAGCCAATGTTCCCATCTCACAAAGGTCAATTTCTATAATAATGATCTTTCTCTGCATTTTCTGAAACAACTTCTACACCACACAGCCGAACTGAACCAGCTGACCTATGAAGTATACCCTGCCCCTCTGGAGTGCTATGATGATGAGCGTGTAATACTTTTACACAGATTAGAAAAAATTGGTCCTGAGCTTCTAGATATAATCAGAGCCAAAAGACAGCCCAAGAGAGTAACATTTGCTACAACCCAGTGTTCTGACTGTGGTGGGTCATATGTTTATGATCTGGAGACCCAACAATGCTTATACCACAAAGTACTACTGTGAGATTGATTGTGGAACAGAGAAATGAAAGCTGAGTATTGCAGATGGATGAAATCCTAAGTGAATGTCCTTTGCTGATAGGAACATGGATATGTCAAGCACCTCAAGGTCTGAGACATACTGGAAAGACATTCCTCTGAGCTGATGAGTGGATGTTGTATCTGCAGAAAGTATCAAGCAAACAATTTTCTCTAGGATTATGGTAGTTTGAGTGTGTTACAATTGAGGCACCCCTCCATGAGGAGATTGTCCTCTTCTGGCAACTGCATATAATAAATGTGTTGATTTTCTATGTTGCAAATATGTCTCTATCTGAGCACACAGCCTACTCATTCTCAGCATTTCTGAACCTGTATCTGATTCCTTTATTTCTCATCACCATGATTAGGTCAATCTCAGATTTGTACAGCTCATTGCATCCCAGGAACATATCTCAACAATGGGACTCAGAGTACCTGGTTTCACATAGCATTCAATGTTCGGGAAACAAATTAGTATGTAGTACATTCAGATCACAGTAAGTGAATTAGATATGGAGAACAATGAGATGAGCAGGCAGGATTCTTCTGGAGTTAGGCAAATGAAGACCAAGTGAATGATAAGGCAGGCACATTTCAGGAGCTGTGTCCTCATATTTAGCCCTTGTTGGGTGACAATATTTGCAACTTAGAAACACTCAAATCTGCTATCATAATGAGAAGGACATGATGTGACCTTAAGCTATCTAGTTCTTCACACTTCCAGAAGAGTTTATATGTTGGCAAAAAATCATTTTACTCCTTAGGCAGAGAAATATGTTCTAAGACCATTCAACCAAAGCCATAAATCTGTCCATCTATAGATAGGAGACATTATCATCTATCTGACAATTCCTCACAGAGAACTCACAACCTTCATGTGCAGTGCATGTTCTTTAAGATAGTGAGGTGACTCACAGCAGACTGTGGAGAAGAGGATGTTCTCTATGGAACATACCCCAGTCTCCTTACTTTAGTTTATCTCTTTGACATTCAGGCAGGCCATGGTCTGTGGACCTAATGCCTTGGGGCTCTGCCTCACTGGCTTTTTATGGGTCTTACATTCTTTTCTAGAGGCTCTGGAGTGCTGAGATTAAATATGCACACCTCCTTGCCAGGCAATGTACTTTAAAAATAAAATGTACCTAAATGCTCTTCATGATGCTCCATGAATAACCAAGGCTATTTAAAACTATGAGTTTTCTGGAGGGACACCCATGAAGAATGGAAGATATTTCTGCCTGCAGTCAGGAATGAACATTTATGTAGGGATCCTCAGAGTCAGTCCAAGATAACCTAAGACCAAGTTCTCAGCACAAAAGAGATCTGTTGGCCTCAGAGGAACAAAGGTCAAAGGGTAAGGGACAAAGACAGGAGATAGAAGACAAAGGAGAAGGGGAAGGGAACAAGGAAGAGAGTAAAGTAGTATTTGTCCCTGAGGGCAACGCAGAAGTAAAGGACTGCCTCTGGATAGAGAAGAGACAGAATACCTAGCCTATAGGCAAAAGGCATGATATAAAGGTAAAAGGGTAAACCCCCAGTGAGAATGGGGTATTTAGTTTTAACTGAGCTTCATAATTATGTAAGCTAAAGGGGGCTTTTGACTGCTGGACTTGAGAGCTGGGCTTTGGTAGTGAGCCTCTAGAAGAGGAAGTGTCCAAAAGGAATGGACCTTGGGGGCTACCTTTTGAAATGCAATCTAATGGTTTTCAGCAAGGCATAGGGATGGGGGACAAGGGAAGAACTTCCAGAGCCATGTTTGCCATTGTCAGGCTTACTACAATTACTTTACTGAGGCAGGAGGATTGCTGAGAGTTGCAGTTTCAAATTAATCTACAGGTTCAGACCCTGTATCAAAAAACAAAAGGGGGGGGGTGTTGGAGAGATGGCTCAGTGGTTCAGAGCACTGGATGCTCTTCCAGAGATCCTGAGTTCTATTCCCAGCAACTACATGGTGGCTCACAACCATCTGTAATGGGATCAGATGCCCTCTTCTGGTGTGTCTGAAGACAGCAACAGTGTGCTCATACATAAATAAATATATATTTAAAAAAAAGTGTATACACACCACCTCACTCAATGTACTAATAGATGACTAAATAAATAAGACTCAGTGGTGGGGAATGTTTCTCTGAATGGACTTTGGACTCTCAAGCTAGTGTCAGGTTTTTTGGCTTTCAGAAAGGGATCTCTGTCAAGGGAGATAATGAAAATAATCCCAGGTAACATCAGTGTGGGACACAAGCAACCAATCAGAAGGCAGGTTTTGGTTGGAAGCTGGAGCAGAGAGGGAGAATGGTGAGGGTTTAATAAGCCTTGTCCTCATTTTTCAGGCACATCACACTATGTTAAAGTCTATAAAAATGTATATAGGTTTGTTTTAAAATTTGTTGCTTTCATTAGGGAGATGGGTACAACGTTTCTTAAGAGAAATAATATGAAATATTCTAAAAATCAGATTAGTTGTTTTTTATCCATATATGCAAGAAGAGGAATGTATTTTCAACTACAAAACACACATGTAGGTTTAGGTATAACCTGAATAGAAATAAAAATTTATGTCAATAAGGAAAAAAGAATGGAAGTTAATCAGATTTATTTGAAACTGTCTTACAGGCTAGGTGTTGTAGGGAGCCAACTTTAAGCAGAAAGCGGCTAGAAAGCAGTTATCATTTTTGCAGCCATCTGGAACCACTTACCCTGATAGAGACTTGGTTTTTCAGCAGCCTACAACAGCTGAGCACACTTTGACAAATATCTTGTTTATTCCAAATAGCTTGTTTTACTGTTTAGTGACCCCAGCTGCATAGTGCACATGGTAAAATGTTTTCACCTGTGTTCTCCTGCATGTGCTTATAAATACCCAGGATTTCCTTGTAAGAATATATATATTCAGTCAATAGAGGTAAGAGGTGTATGAGTAAATAGGGTTAAGAGGAATGAACAAGAGTGAATATGCGCCAATAGAAGAGAAACAATAAAGGAGATTTGAGACTTGACTCCAGAACCTCTGCCTTGTCTCCATTCTTTGAGCCTCAGTCCCCATGGACCCAAGCAGCAGCACAAGCCGGGCAGGCAGAGTAAAGGCTATGAAAGCTATCCAAAAGGAAAATCAGAAGGGTCCTAAGTGGGGAAAAGGAGAAAATTCTAATAAGGGAAAAGTTCTAAGGGAAAAAATTTAGGTAGGAGAAAAGGAAAGGAAGGGATGAACAAACCTGCTCTTTGTTTTAGTCTTCAGTACTTATACATCTTTCAGAGTACATGATCACCTGTTACAAAGTTCATCACGGGTTCACACCAAAAATCAAATCATAAATTGAAATAGAAGTTTACAGCAGAGAATGTTTACATGCATATCTATTAGGAGAAATTATCTGGATAAACATCCATCACCTGTCTCAGCTCCATAGGTTCACTGAACTACAAGTTATTAGTGAAGTTTTGTATACATAAACCGAGGCAATATTTTGTCTTCTGTCCTAGCACCTATAATAAATCATTAGTTCCCTTTTAATGATCTTTGGTTAATTGTTTTACAACCTCTTGGAATGTGCTCTGAGCAGGAGAAAGTCTGGTTACTCTCTAAGAGCAATTAATTGGTGACACATGGGAGACTTGGCAGAGTTCTCATTGCAGTTTGGACTATCAGAAAAGGATCTAAGAGCAGAGTTCTCATTGCAGTTTTGACTATCACAAAGGGACCTAGGAGCAGTCCCATTATAGAAGAACTTAATAACCACTGATAAAATTTTAGGAATTCTTATAGCATCATCATTAAGACTTAAGAAGTCATCTATTTGTCTATATAGCATCACTACAAGACAGTACATCTTCGTGAATGTGCAGAGATCTGCTCCAAAGGGGTGTGCTATTGCTTAGTGATTGTTATATTTGTTTAATAATAGTGAAAAAAGCATATTAATACCAGGAATCTTTCCTAAAATAAGTTTCTTATAGTCTTGCTGAATGAGGGCTCACTTGTCACAAATTATATAATAATCTAAGGCAAGCCATTTCAGGATGATCACCTGCTAGTTATTAGCTTGTCCCATTATGGCTCCTGACACAGCTTCTCTACTCCCAGAGACTTCTCTGATTCTGAAGCATTGAGACACCTATCTCTCGTAAATCTCCCTTCCGGATCTACCTCCTAACCAAAAACTGCCATCTGATTGGATGCCAAGGTCCTACCATATAATACATATGATGTTGTTCACTGTCTAGATGAATGATGTTCTCTCTATGAAAAACAAAATACCTGAGACTTGCTTGAAAATCGAGAGCCTAGTCATTAAATCATTGCTCAACACTGTTTTATTTAGTTAAATAATAGATAGTCAAATAGTAGTTAGTTGCTACTAATGTACCTAGTCTTAGATTTATCTTTGAGACAGGGTCTTTTTCTATGGCTTATATTGATTTCAAACACCACCTCCCAGCAATTTTTCTACCTTAGCCTTCTTTCTAGTAGGATGCTTGTTTTGAACCAACACACCTGGCTGAGTTTCATTCACCTGTGACCCACATGATTCTGAGTGTGAGTCAGGTTTGTGTTACTCTATCCTGGATAGTAGGGATATCCACACAACACCTCCTAAAATATCTTCAGAGAACCTTGTGTAAACATCTTGTTACTACTGTGAAGTCTGTTCTGGAATATATAATAACTAAGTTGGGTGCTCTATCAGTCATCTGCTATGTTAGCTACTCAGAAGGCTGAGGCAGTAGGATGACTTGCATCCATGAATGGTAGGCAGTGGTTCTAGATATGTAGCAGAGTTGTAAGAACCTTTGACAAAATAATTATGAACTCTGGTGTTTATTTCTCCAGCATTGCATATACTAGACATGTTGGGATATGCCTATCTTCTCAAGAGTTTGTGGCATGAGGATCAGAAATTCAAGGACATTATTGACTAACTAGCAAGTTTGCAGCCAGCCTGGGCTTTCCAAAACTATTCCTCAAAACAATTTTAAAACTGTGTTACGAAGAGAGACAGGGCACTTGGATCTTTTTCAGAAAGGGCTGTTTTAGAAGTCTATCCCAGCACAATGGATACAGTTAGGGATATCAAGAATGAGAGCAGAGCTAGGAATGGTCCCATACACCTTTAATTTGAGCATCTGGAGTCAGAGGCAGATAGATCTCTGTGAAGTTGGGGGCAGAATCATTATATAAAAAGTTACAGTACAGTCAGAGATTCATGGTTGTTTCAGAAAAAGACTGGGCTTTAATCCAGAGTAGTAAGTGTCACAAAGTATATATATTACTTCACTAAGTCTAGCCTCTGCAAAAAAACAAAGCACTAGAAAGGAAAAGACAAACCAACAATTAGCCAATCACTAGTGTGCACAATTTTAATTTCAGTGTTCCAGCAGGAAAAGCAAATGGATCTCTATGTGTTGGGACATCCAGGTCAACATAGCAACTTGCAGGCCGGTCAGATCTAAATATTGAGAACATTTCTTCATAAACATTTTTTTAAGATTTATTTATTTTATGCATATGAGTACACCACCATTGCTCTCTTCAGACACACCAGAAGAGTGCCCAGACCCCATTACAGATGATTGTGACCCACCATATGGTTGCTGGGCATTGAACTCAGGTCCTCTGGAAGAGAAGTCAGTTCTCATAACTGCTAAGCCATCTCTCTGTTAAGATCTGCACTGTTCCATTCTGCCCCTCACTTGGGGACCACTATATTTCAGACCACTCTGCCCCATGCTTGGTGCTATGTACTCTATTCAAGAGAGAGAGTAGAGATGGAGGGGCAAGAGACAAGAAGAATGGAGACAAACCAGAGTGTGTAGTCAAGTCTGGTTACTCATTTATTGCCCCTTCCATTGACTCCTCTTGTCTCCTATTACTCCTCTTGACTCACATTGACACTATTTATGCCTATTGACACTTATTACATGGAAATCTTGGGTATTTATAAGCACAAGCAGAAGAACAGAGGTGAAGACATTTTCCTCGTGCACCATGCAGCTATGGACACTAAACAGCAAAACAAGCTATGTGGGATAAACAAGATATTTATCAAAGTGTGCTCAGCTGTTGTAGGCTGCTGAAAAACAAGGCTCTCATCAGGGTATATGGTTCCAGATGGCTGCAAAATTGATAGATGCTTTCTAGCCGATTTCTGCTAAAAGTCAGCACCCAAAATCTCTCCAGCAATCTTTATAAACTTTTGAGGGCTGGATTGATAGCTTAAGTGTTTAGAACACAGACTGCAGTTTCAGAGGACCTGAGTTCAATTTACAGCAACCTCTGTCCACCACTTCCTGTTGAAGCTCATGAAACAGCTCTAAATTACACCCCATCCATTGGCTCCATATTTGGGCCAACAACTATGTCTGCTTTCTTGGAGGTGATGCTGTAAAAGCCCCAGCTGATTGTAACTGGACCACTCTTGTCCATGTTTGGGGGCCAAACTATAGAGGCCTGCTCTGTTCCTTCCGTAGGTCTGGGTTTAGCAAGAGAGAGAGTGAGGGGAAGAAGGGGAAGAGCCGCGAAGAATAGAAACAAGCCAGAGGATCTGTAGTAACGTCTTCTTTACTGTCTCCACCATACACACACCACTACACTTACTACTACTGCACCCTACACTCACACACACACACACATACAAAAACACTTATACACACTACAACAAGGAGATCCTGGCTATTTATAGGCTTTTGCCACGTGCCTTGTAGGCGCATGGATATCATGTGCCTTGCAGGTGTGGATATGACGTAAGCCTTACAGGCGTGGACAACATGTGCGCCTTACAGGCATATATGGCGTAGATAGCACGTGGACAACACGTGCACCGCATGCCTTGTAGGCGTGGATACCACATGCTCCTTGCAGCTGTGGGAACTAAACAGCAAAACAAGATATGTGGGATATCAGAGTGTGCTTCAGCTGTTGTAGGCTGTTGAAAACCAAGTCTCATGTCAGAGTATATGGCTCAAGATGGCTGTAAAGCTGATAGCTGCTTTCTAGCTGCTTTTTGCTTAAAGTCGGCTCCCATCAGATGCTGGCACCAGTAGCCCCAGGTAAAAGCCAAACCATTTAAAGCAAACCCAACAGGTATTTCCCATATGCTGGTCTCCATCTTCTGTTTCATATCTTTGTCAGAAGGCTAAGCAGTTCTTGGGACACCAGATGCTACATTGGTACACAAAACCCTAGAGGACATGCAGCTCACAAAATCCCCAGGGAAAACACCATAATGAATATGAAAACTCACCAATCCCCCAAACTCCAGAAGACAACAAAAGAAACAGAAACCAAGGAAGAAAGAAACCACAAACCACACAGCTATCAAAAATGAACTCAGACATCACCACCTAAACCTGTAATAACTACAAATCCAGGCATCTGAAGGTAAGTGTAAGAACACAACAACCAGTATAAAAAATCCCTTAAAGAAATCCAGGAAAATACAAAGAGGTGAAGGAAATAAAAAAAAAATGTTTAAGACTTGAAAATGGAAGTAGAAGATATGGAGAAAACACAAACTGGAGATAGATCATGAACTTCAGTAACAGAAACTATAGATGAAACATCACCAAAAGAACACAAGAGATGGAAGGGAGAATCATCTCAGATATCAGAAATATGATAGAAGAAACTGATACACTGGTTAAGGAAAAGTCCCTGATACAAAATAACCAGGATTCTTGGACACTATGAAAAGATTAAATCTAAAAATAGTAGATATGGAAGAAGGAAAATATTCCCAGCTGAAATGGAGAGAAAGTATTTTCAACAAAATCATAGAAGAAAATGTCCATAGCTTAAAGAAACAAATGTCTATAAACATACAGAACACAAAATACATTGGACCAGAAAAGAAATTCCCAATAAATAAAAACAAAAAGGCCAAATAACATAGAAAAGCATACCTATTAGAATTACACCTGAATTCTCAAACAAGATTCAAAGAGCTGCCCTTCTGCCCAGTCCTTTCTGCTGGGACAGACTGCTAGCTAGTAAGCTTCCCAGAAGACACCATATCCTGAAGCATCCTAGAAGATCCACTGTACTCAGAGCATTTGGTAAGAACCCACCAGAGGTCCAACAGGTGCCACTGGGAGCCCAGTGGACACAGGAACCCATCACACTTCCCCCCAAAAAAAACCCTCCCACCCACCGAATACCACTCCCCTCTGCACAGTCCTTTCTGCTGGGACAGACTACTAGCTAGTCTGCTCCCTGGAAGACACCATATCCTGAGGCATTCCAGAAGATCTTCTGAACTCAGAGCATTTGATACCACAGCCCGAGGCATACCCAGATCACTGCACACAGGGCAACTGAACAACTGATTGCCAGCTTGTCTGCTCCCCTGAAGACACCACAGCTTGTAGGCACCACAGGAGTTCCTCTGTACACAGGGCAACTGGGCAACCAATACCACAGTCTGAAGACCTCCTGGGGGCTCTGTGGCATACAGTGCAACTCACACAACACACTGAAAGCCTCCCTGGAGTTCTGCTGCATACAGGGAAACAAACCACAGTCCATAGCCTGCCCTGAAGAACAGCTTTGCACAGGACAATAGCTTGACGGCTCCTCTGAAGACCCAATAGTCTGAAGGTCTCCCAGGAGATGTACTGCAGCCTGGGCAACAAATCAGCAGCTGCTCTGCCCCTCTGAAGAGCCCCCAGTTGGAAGGTTCCACAGGAGGTCTGCTACAGCATGGGTCACAGCCCTACCATGAGACCTGAAGGAACCCAGGGACAAAAGAAGCAGGCTCCAAACAGAGTCACCCAGACCAGCAAACACCAGGAATAACCAGATGTCAAGATGCAAGTGCAAGACCATAAGCAATAGAAGCCATCATGTGTGAGCATCATCAGAACCCAGTTCTCCTACCACATAAAGCCCTGAATACATCAAAACACCTGAAAATCAGGAAGCTGACCTCAAATCCTATCTCATGAAGATAATAGAGTCCTTTCAGGAGGATATAAAAAAAAAACCTCACTGAAAGAAATACAGGAAAACACAGGTAAACAGGTAGGAGTTCCTAAAGAGAAAACAAATAAATCCCTTAAAGAAATACAGGAAAACACAATTAAACAGGTGAAGGAATTGAATAAAGCAATCTAAGACCTAAAACTGGAAGTAGAAACAATAAAGAAAACACAAATGGAGGCAACCCTGAAAATGAAAAATCTAGGAAAGAGGTAAGGAATTACAGATGTAATCATCAACAACAGAATATAACAGATTAAAAAGAATCTTAGGTGTAAAAAATACTGTTGAAATTCACACAACTGTGAAAAAAATTCAAAACTTAAAAATCTCCTAACCCTTGGGAGGCATAGGCAAGCAGATTTCTGAGTTCAAGTCCAGCCTGGTCTACAGAGTGAGTTCGAGGACAGCCAGGGCTACAGACAGAAACCCTGTCTCAAAAAACCAAAAAACAAACAAAAAAAAATCTCCTAACACAAAACATTCAGGAAATCCAGGACACAATGAAAAGACCATATCTAAGAATAATTGGAATAGAAGAGAACAAAGTTTCCCAGCTCAAAGAACCTGAAAACATCTTCCAGAAAATCAGAAAAGAAAGATTCCTCATCTTAAAGAAAGAAATGATCATAAATGTACAAGAAACCTGTAGAACACCAAATAAATGGGACCAGAAAGGAAAATCTTCTTGTCACATAATAATCAAACACTAAATGCACAGAAAAAAGAAGAAATATTAAAAGCTGCAAGGGAAAAGGGCCAAGAAATGTATAAAGGCAGACCAATCAGAATTACACTAGACTTCTCAACAGAGACGATGGAAGCCAGAAAAGAATGGGCAAAGGTCATGCAGACTCTAATGAGAACACAAATGCCAACCCTGGCTACTATGCCCAACCAAACTCCATATTTATCACCCCACACAAAACGCAAGTCCAAATGGATGAGACCTTAACCAAAAACCAGACACAGTGAATCTAATAGAAAAGAAAATAGAAAACAGCCTTGAATACATTGGCACAGGAGAAAATTTTCCAGGCAGAACAATGGCTTAAGCTCCAAGATCAACAACTGATACATTGGACCTCACGAACCTGCAAAGCTTCTGTGAGGAACATGGCATTGTCAATAGGACAAAACAGCAGCCTACAGATAGGGTAAAAATCTCCACTAACTGTACATTTGAAAGAGGCCTCATATCCAAAACATATAAAGAACTGGACAAGTTAGACTCCAAAAAACCAAATAACCCAATCAAAAATGAAGAAGAGAACTAAACAGAAAATTTTCAACAGAGAATTCTCAAATGACTGAGAAGCAGTTAAAGAAATGTCCAACATCCTTAGTCATCAGGGAAATACAAATAAAAATGACCCTGGAACTCCACCTTATACAAAACAGAATGGCTGAGATGAAAACTCAAGAAACAGCACATGCTGGCAAATTTGTGGAGAAAAAGGGAACACTCCTCCATTGCTGGAGGAATTGGAAACTTGTCGAACCACTGTGGAAATTTATCTGGTAGTTCCTCAGAAAACTGGAAATAGTTCTACCTTAAGAATCAGCTATACTTCGGGCTTAGGATTTTACTCCTGTGAACAGACACCATGACCAAGACAACTCTAATAAGGACAACATTTAATTGGGGCTGACTTACAGGTTCAGTCCATTATCATCAAGCTGGGAAAATGGCAGCAGGCATAGTGTTGAAGGAGCTGAGAGTTCTACATCTTCATCTGAAGAGCATTAGCAGAATACTGGCTTCCATGCAGCTAGGATGAGGGTCTCACACCCACACTTAACACAGTTAACTG
>JANHMN010000070.1:3641-41760 GCA_030674055.1 Rhabdomys pumilio | reverse complement strand
TCTATTTACATCATGACTCTTTATCCTCATGCTCATTTGAACATTCAAGGCATAAGGGTATTTTTGCATAAAAAATCTGTTCAGAAATCACCTTTATAAGTTTAAGGCTACTGGTTTATTTGAATTGATTTTATATCCAGCCACTTTACTGAAGTTGTTTATCAGGTTTAGGAGTTCTCTGATGGAAATTTTATGGTCACTTAAGTATACCATCATATCATCTGCAAATAGAGAAATTTTGATTTCTTCCTTTCCTATTTGTATCCCTTTGACTTCCTTTTGTTGTCTAATCGCTCTAGCTAGGACTTCCAGTAATATATTGAATAGGTAGGGTGAGAGTGAACAGCCTTGTCTAGTCCCTGAACTTAGTGGGATTGCTTCAAGTTTCTCTCCATTTACTTTGTTGTTGGCTACTGACTGGCTTGCTGTATATTGCTTTTACTATGTTTAGGAATGGACCTTGAATTCCTGCTCTTTCCAGGACTTTTAACATGAAGGGGTATTGAATTTTGTCAAATGCTTTCTCAGTATCTAGTGAGATGATCATGTGGTTTTTTTCTTTGAGTTTATTTATGTAGTTGATTACATTGATGGATTTTCGAATATTGAACCAACCCTGCATTCCTGGAATAAAGCCTACTTGATCGTGATGGATGATTTCCTTGATGTGTTCTTGGATTCGGTTTGCGAGAATTTTATTGAGTATTTTTGCATCCATATTCAGAAGAGAGATTGGTCTGTAGTTCTCTTTCTTTGTTGGGTCTTTGTGAGGCTTTGGTATGAGCGTAATTATAGCTTTGTAGAACGAGTTGGGTATTGTTCCTTCTGTTTCTATTCTGTGGAATTGTTTGAAGAGAATTGGTATTAGGTCTTCCTGGAAGGTCTGGTAGAATTCTGCACTAAAACCATCTGGCCCAGGACATTTTTTGGTGGGGAAAATTTTAATGATTGGGTCTATTTCTTTAGGGGTAATGCAACTGTTTAGATGGTTTATCTGCTCCTCGTTTAACTTTGGTACCTGGTATCTATCTAGAAAGCTGTCCATTTCATCCAGGTTTTCGAATTTTGTTGACTTTAGGCCTTTGTAGTAGGATCTAACGATTTTTTTAATTTCCTCTGTTTCTGTTGTTATCTCTCCCTTTTCAGTTCTAATTTTATTGACTTGAGTGCTGTCTCTGTACCCTTTGGTTAGTCTGACTAAGGGTTTGTCTATCTTGTTGATTTTCTCAAAGAATCAGCTCCTGGTTTTGTTGATCTTTTGTATAGTTCTTTTTGTTTCAACTTGGTTGATTTCGGCCCTGAGTTTGATTATTTCCTGATGTCTACTCCTCCTGGGTATATTAGCTTCTTTTGGTTCACATGCTTTCAGGTGTGCTGTCAAGTTCTTAATGTGTGCTCTTTCCATTTTCTTTTTGTGGGCACTTAGAGCTATGATTTTTCCTCTCAGTACTGCTTTCATGGAGTCCCATAAATTTCGATACGAAGTGTCCTCATTTTTATTTAAATTTAAAAAGTCTTTAATTTCTTTCTTTATTTTTTCCTTGACAAATTATCATTGAGTAGTGCATTGTTCAGTTTCCACGTGTATGTGGGCTTTCCGTTGTTTTTGTCCATGTCAAAGACAAGTCTTAATCCATGGTGGTCTGATAGAGTACAAGGGATTATTTCAATCTTTTTGTATCTGTTGAGGCCTGTTTTGTGACCAATTATATGGTCTATTTTGGAGAAGGTACCATGACGCGCTGAGAAAAAGGTATATTCTTTTGTTTTAGGATGAAATATTCTATAGATGTCAGTTAAGTCCAATTGGTTCATAACTTCTGTTAGTTTTATTGTGTCTCAGTTTAACTTCTGTTTCCACGATCTGTCCATAGCTGAGAGTGGGGTGTTGAAATCTCCCACTATTATTGTGTGAGGTGCAATGTATGCCTTAAGCTTTAGTAAAGTTTCTTTTATGTATGTGGGTGCCCTTGCATTGGGGCATAGATGTTCAGAATTGCAAGTTCCTCTTGGTATATTTTTCCTTTGATAAGTATGAAGTGACCTTCTTTGTCTTTTTTGATTACTTTTGGTTGAAAATTGATTTTATTTGATATTAGAATGGCTACTCCTGCTTGTTTCTTGGGGCCATTTGCTTGGAAGAATGTTTTCCAACCTTTTACTCTAAGGTAGTGTCTGTCTTTTTCACAAAGGTGTGTTTCTTGTATGCAGCAGATTGTTGGGTCCTGTTTATAGATCCAGTCTGATAGTCTATGTCTTTTTATTGGAGAATTGAGTCCATTGATATTAAGAGATATTAAGGAAAGATGAATGTTGTTTCCTGTTATTTTTGTTATTGGCAGTGGAGTTATGTTTGTATAGCTACCTTCTTTTGGGTTGTTGGAGGATTACTTTCTTGTTTTTTCTAGGTTGCAGTTTCCTTCCTTGTGTTGGAGTTTTCCTCCAATTATCCTTTGAAGTGCTGGTGCTGTGGTAAGATATTGTGTAAATTTGGATGTGTCATGGAATATTTTGGTTACCCCATCAATATTGATTGAGAGTTTTGCTGTGTATAGTAGTTCTGGCTGGCATTTGTGTTCTCTTAGGGCCTGTATGATATCAGTCCAGGATCTTCTGGCTTTTATAGTTTCTGGTGAGAAATCTGGTGTAATTCTTATAGGTCTGACCTTATATGTTACTTTGCCTTTTTCCCTTACTGCTTTTAGTATCTTCTCTTTGTTTTGTATATTTGATGTTTTGATTATTATGTGATGGGATGTATTTCTTTTTTGGTCTAGTCTATTTGGGGTTCTGTAGGCTTCTTGTATATTTAAGGACATCTCTTTCTTTATGTTAGGGAAGTTTTCCTCTATAATTTTGTTAAAGATATTTACTGGTCCTTTAAGTTGAGAGTCTTCACCCTCATCTATAACTATTATCCTTAGGTTTGGTCTTCTCATTGTGTCCTTGATTTCCTGGATGTTTTGTGTTAGGAGCTTTTTGCATTTCACATTTTCTTTGACCGCTGTGTCTATGTTTTCCATGGTATCTTCTGTGTATGAGATTCTCTCTTCTATCTCTTGTATTCTGTTGGTGATGCTTGTATCTATAACTCCTGGTCTTTTTCCTAGGTTTTCTATCTCTAGGATAGTCTCCCTTTGGGATTTCTTTATTGTTTCTACTTCTAGTTTTAGATCCTGGATGGTTTTGTGTAATTCCTTCACCTGTTTGGTTGTGTTTTCTTGTATTTCTTTAAGGGCTTCTGCCTGTTTATCTGCGTTCTCCTCAAATTTTTTGAGAGTGTTGTTTATGTCCTTTTTAAATTCCTCCATCATCATCATAAGAAGTGATTTTAATTCTGAGTCCTGCTTTTCCGGTGTGCTGTGGTGTTCCGGACTTGCTATGGTGGGAGAACTGGGTTCTGGTGATGCCAAGTAACTTTGGTTTCTGTTGTTTACATTCTTAAGCTTGCCTTTTGCCATTTGGTTAACTGTAGTGCTACTCACACTCACTGGTTCTGACTGGAGTCTGCCTTTCCAGTTATCTTGGTTGTGACAGAACTCCTCGGGGTCCGGATGACTCTATGATCCTGAGCTCCAGCTGTTCTGTGTACAGTGACTCCTCTAGGTTATCTTGGGATATGGTGTCTCCACGGCAGTAGACCAGCTAGGTGTTTGCTGCTCTGAGTGTAGTGGCTCCTCTAGGATGCTTCAGGATATGGTGTCCCCTGCCCTGCAGTTCTGCGGTTCTTGACCTGGCTAGGATGCCCCCGGACGCAGTTTCCTCAGGGGAGCAGATCAGCTGTGGGGCTGTTCAGTCCACCAGGGTCCGGGCAAGGGGCAGATGTGGTGTGGTTTTCCACCGGAGCGGGTTCTGGGTGCCGGGTTCACTCTGGGATCTCCCTACTGCCAGTTGAGCTTCTGGGGCCTAGGGCACTGAGCGACTGTTCTTATGTGCAACTCCATGGTCCCTGAGCTGACTAGGATGCCACTGGTTGCATTTTCCTCGGGGTAGCAGATCCGCTGTCTGCCTGCAACTCCATGGTCCCTGAGCTGGCTAGGATGCCGCCAGATGCAGGTCCCAAGGGGTAGCAGATCAGCTGTCTGGCTGATCAGTCCACCGGGTCCAGGCAAGGGGCCCTTCTAACTTTCTTAAATATCCCCTATCACTTTTCTTTCTCCATCTTCTCTAGTGAGTATTCAGGTAATGACTTTTCTTGCATAATTCTTTTTATCAATTTCTTGCTATTTTTCCTTGACTTTATCTTTATAGTTTGGCCTATTCAGTTTGAAAATGCTTTGAATTGTCCTTGTTTTTTCGTTACACTTAATTAAGACAAACCTGTAAATTTTTTTCTGGATTAATTAGGAAAATGTTTTAAATATTTTTACTTTAGGATTTTTTTCTCATAATGTTTTCTTTTTTCTTATTCTTAGATCACTCAGAACTGTTTGTATTTTAAAATACATAAATGGAGATGATTTTAGAATTATCTTTATTTGATAATTTTATTTAAGTATAGACATCCACTACCAAATTACCTGCACGACTCTCAAGATATCCCCAAAGCTTTCCAAAAGTTTATGTTCTCTCCTTCTCTTGACTTCAAATGCAAATATATAAAATATTGATATTTTTGACTTAATATTGTATAGATAACAATTAACTTTCCTGTCATCATTGGTCAATGCCTATGTCATGGGTAGACGACAGCATTTTACTACATGCCTAGATGGCTTTAATAAGTCATCATTGAAATTCATACCTTGTCAGTGAATGTAATGCAACATATCGCTGTTTCACATTTAGTTTATTATTATGTAATTTCATTATTTACAGGTTTTATTACTATATGATAGTATAATTCACTTTTATAGATTAAATCTATTTTCTACTTATCTTTGAACAATTATTAAAACTTTTTATTCCTCATAAAATGAACATGTGATCTATTGTGATTTTTCTCTCCTGTGAATTATTTACATTTCTCTGGTTCACCATGAGTCAAGAAATATTTTAACATATATAAGAAAATCCCTCAGTTATATTTTTATTTTCATGCTTTTAGGATATTATGTTTAGAAATATTTTGTATAAAAAGACTACCCTAAAATCTGTTTTATAAACAAAATCACCATTAGTAACAATTGTATACATTTTTACAATCATTAATTAGACATTACTATGTTCCAAATGCTCTGAAAGGGAAACATTCTACAATAATTGGAATTAAAATCCTATGTGAAGTATTTCTCACATGTGTGGCTATCTATAATAATAATATTTTTTGTCTTAAATTTATACAGAAGTTTTCAGATACTCAACAAAATATCAGAAGCTTTTCTTTTTTTTTAAATGTATTTTGCTCACTCTGTATGTATGTGTGGATTGAGTAATTGCGTGTGGGTGTGTATGTGTGTGTTTCCGTGAGTATGTGGTATATGAATATATGCACATGTCTCAAAGTGCCATATTGGTGTAAGAAGGAACTTTGAGGAGTTGTTGATTTCCTTCTAGCATGTAAGATTTCTGAGACCTGATCTATATTTCCATCCATAGATGATTAATTATACTCTGAACAGAAGCTCACGTTGGTTCCTTCCTAGATGCATGACAACCACAATATCAGAGCTGTTCTTTTATATTCTAAGATGCTTTTGCATAATTTTTAGCCTGTGGAGAGCAAGATGTAAAATCAGTTAGTGTAAGGTGTCCTTGTTCATAAAATTCAACTAACCTGGCATGTTATAGTAAGGCTTTGGATGAATCTTCAGCAAAATACACACACACACACACACACACACACACACACACTGTAGAAACTATCTTCATAAACATATGCCTATCCAATCACTGTCACACTATATGATAATGTATTAGAATTCTAGTATATCAGTGGTATCTTCTCAGATTCTTGTCATTTCATTACATGATATTTTCTTCTTACTGTCTTTCTAGGTTGCTAGAAAAAATTCTAACTGTGAGAGTCTGTAGAAAGTTAACAGTATAAGCACCTTGGTTTTTTCTTGGGAGGGTTAAGACATGTGGTCTTGTATCTAAAATATTCATTTTGGATCCCAATATTTATCACCATAATAGATTTCAACAGTCTGTATCTGTTTATTGTCTAAGTATTTACAAACCCTGATATGATGAGAATGATTATTCATTTTCATTTTTAAGAAAAAATGCAGTTGTTTCTCATCCTCTTTTTCCAAGAACTATGCACATGTTGTGTATAGAAGTAAGACTGTAAAATGATGCCATTCCAGTAGGGAACAAAGCAAACCTCTCTCCTCTCTTTGTAACTGCTCTTCCTAACTGCCCACTGCCATAATGAAAGAAAAATGAGGATGCCGAGCTCTAGCACCCATGGCTTGTCAGTCTACCTTTATTATACACAACCTGTTGCAGTTATATTTGATTTCTCAGTACTCAAGTACGAAATTTGAAGATAAATATGTTAGACTGAGAGTCTTCCAGACTTATCTTATGGGACAAAAATAAGTTCTACATTAGATGAGTTGCTACATATTGTAGATTTTACATAATGATTAGACCAAAACTAATCGTGTAATAATGAGTTTTGAAGTTATTTTATAGCATTTTTTCTGTACATTCTATAGCCTCTATATGTGACAGCAACAAACTTGGATATGGTGCATGATATAATCGGCAAGTTACTACCAATGATAAGAAAAACGGTAGGTTACTTTCAATCTACTTTGAGTTAAAATTGAGTTTTGTTTTTGAGATCTTTATATGTAGGAAATGTGTAAATACAGAAGAAATTTTATCATGATAAATTCACAAATCCCATTTTACAAATGCCTCCTTTTGAAACTGAAGGATCTAAGGTATAGTAATAGTGTTTCTGAGGGACATTCTTCATGAATTTTTGTCTAACTTTATGTGAAACGAAATTCATAGCTCAGCGGTGTGAGCTTTATGTTTAGTTTCACTAGATATAAAGATCCACTGTAACAAATTGTGATTAATTGGTCATATGCTCATACCTGATTTAAAGGATGCCAATCTTAGGGGAATTTTTTTCTTTCTTTTCTTGAAAATTATACTGTTCTTTTTAATTGATACAATGCTGTCTCTGCCCTCATTCATTCTTTTCATTTCTCTATGTGTGGAGGTTCAAATGGACACATCCTGATGTGTTTTTTTATTTTTAAACTTTTAATAAATGTGTCTATGTATTTCTGTCCATGTTCATTCTGCATACATATGTGTGTTTTGTTTTTTTTTTGTTGTTGTTGCATTTCTATTTTTAAATGTGCATGTGCATCTCTGTGTAACTTCTCTCTGTTGCTGTCTCTGTCTCTCTGTCTCTCTGTCTCTCTGTCTCTCTGCCTCTCTCTCTCTCTCTCTCTCTCTCTCTCTGTAGTGTGTGTGAGTGTCTGTATTTTTCTCCCTCTGTATGTATGATCCTCTCCATCACTTTCTGTGAGTTTGTACAATGAGACTGTATGTGCCAGTCTGTCTCTTTTACTCTATTCCTCTCTGTCTCTTCCTTGCTGTGTGTCTTTCTCTGTCTACGTCTTCCTCTTTTTGTATGTTCGGTTGTGGATTTCTTTTATACTTAAAACTCTATAGGACAATGTCATTGGTTTTGGTTATGAGTCAACAAGAAAGTAAAATTAATAATTCAAGTTAGAGCATATTTTCATTCTAGCCACTTCTTGAGGGTGCTAAATATTTCAAAAGAATGTTCTATTTAGATGATTGTTTCAAAGGGATCCATAACATTGTTTATAGTAATTATGTCATAGAACTTCTTTCCAGCCTCTGGCCTATTTTCCAGGATAAACACATGTCCCTCAACTCCACAGACTGGACAGCTCCGAATGAAAGCCAAAAGTTGTTTTCACTTCTAGGCACCTTCAAAGCCTCTCTGATTTTGTCTATTTGTTCACTGTTGCCGAGTTATATGTTTTGAATTTTATATTTGCTAAAATCATCATGGTCACTGTGAGTATATGCCTCTGTGGGTACTAGGTTGTGTACTCTTGTTAAGTCAAAGTTCAATATTCCACACACAGTCTGGACAGATCTAAGAAATTTCATAATAATTGTCATGGTTAGTGTAAATGACTAAATGCAATTCTTATTCTATTATGGATCAAGGCTCCCTCAGAAAGGAAAGGCAAGTACCCAAAGGTTTTCTCCTGAAATCAGTCCTGATTATGGAAACCTGTGGTCAGAAGACATATCATTAATATTTGTCATAATAATTTTCCTGCTAGAGAGCTAGAAATGGTAAGTAAAGAATATTGCTAGACTCTTCAAGACCCCACTATCATTTTATTTGTGACGGTTGTTTCTTTTTGGCTCCCAGAACATTGAAGACTTTGAACTGTGGTTCTGTCCTGGCCACAAGGAAGCTCCAAGAGCACTCCAAGATAAGTAACAGGCAAATCTAAGGAAGGACTAGCTGAGTTTATTGGTCTACCCCTGAAGTCTCAATGTTTTCATTATTTAGTCTTAAACTTAAATAAGCCCTAAAGAAAGATGACTTTAACAGAATTTCTTTCATTTAATTCATAATAAATAACAATTTAATATGACCTTCGGGCAAAAGATAATATATCATTGGCAACAGTTTGATGACTGAGAAATAAATGACTGGAATTTTTTGTGCTTTTCCAATTGAGAAATAACTTTTTCCTAAAAAGACAAATGGAAGAAAACGTTGGATATCTTGCTTCTGAAAGAAATAATTAAAAAATAATCTTTGGTGATCATTACAGAAAATTCTAGTAGCTAGAGAGATGTCTCAGTGATTTAAAACACTCACATGGTAGCTTGCATCCACCTATAACTCCTGTTTCAGGGGAACTAATTCTCTCACATGAACTGCACAGACACCAGGTACAATGTGGTAAACAGGTATATATGTGAGCAAAAGTCTTATACACAGAAGCAAGTCTAAATTTAAAATGTAAATCTTTTAATTTTTTTCTATTTATTCTAAATAATGCAGATTCCTTTTTGTAATGAAAATTAGACTTGTAGCCATTTTCCTGAAACTGTTTGAAGTATGCAGTTCACATCTCCCTATGATCAGCAATTCCCCCACTGAATGAAAGATCATATTCAGATTTCTGGAGACTTCCTGACTGAATACCAAGCTATTCTGTCTCTTGTTTTATTTTGTAAATTTCTTATTAGAATAATGGCAAATACATACTAGTAATAGAATTATGAGAAATTTTTTGGATAAGAATTAAAAATCTGAGATCACTGAGTGTACTTGCAAACCTGATCTTTTATAAGCTACTGAAAGGTGAAGTTCATATATATAAAGTTGGCCTTCAGACAAATGACAGTAACAATGTCTTTTGAAAAACAGTGAATATCATTCAAACTTTTCTAAGGTATATATGAAAACAATCTGTGGAGAGAGTTTTAATTATTCAAAAAACTAAACTAGCCTATTATTATTTTTCTAAAATATTTTCATGTTTTTAGTATACTAGATAATAACTAGGACAAAAAGCCATATGCATATATGATTGATTTTATTTCTCTTATAAAGCAGAATATTGGTATCGAGCCAGGAGGTTAGGGATTTTCAGTTCTTACTGTCCCAACCAAATGTGTGCAGAGGATACAGGCATGAGCCTAAAGCATCTAGTTAATTTGATCTTTAGAAGGTGGACACAATTGCAGTTCATAGTCTGTTAAAAGACACATGTGGTAGGGGCTGGAGGATGGGGCACATTCTAAATTAAATTTATTGAATGAAATGTGTTAACTTGATAATATTGTAACTTAAAGGCTTGGAAGAACTTTGTGTGTATCATGGATGCTTCAGAAATTCCAAGAAGTTAACATTCTTGTTAATTCCACAGCATCTATTTCGAATGTGTATTTCAACCCACAGGCCATACTCAAGTATATATGCGTATGCCTAGATTTTTCCATATTAAACTCTTGGAAGGATCTGGACCTCTTTCATTTCAAGGTAGCTGTAAATCTTGCTCTGACTATAGCACTGATATTCTACCTGTCAGAAGCAAAGGAAAGACTTTAATCATATTAGTTTTACATCAGAAATTGACAGAGTCAAGGTTTCCTACTCCTCTCATAAAAAATACATATCCACAATATAACACTTATTCCCTAATATTTCTTTAGAGAAGTATTTTCTTAAAGCACATCAAACACTTGAACTTTAATACCAATTTTGTATTTGTACTTCTGTGCCATACTCACTGCTTGTCAGAAAAGTCCAAGAATGGTGTGAGAAAGGAATTATTCTTACTGCTTGTGTGAAAACCTCACACACACACACACACACACACACACGTCTTGGAAACAGTTTTTTTAAAGACACTGAATTGTTCTTTGAATGTGTTTTGGTGCCCTCCCTAGGTGTAACAAAAAGGAGAGAGTTTGCTTCAACTGTTGTTCATATGCCTCTATGGAGAAAACACGTTTTGTCTCATCCAGCTTGTCCTTGTGGTTATACACATTTCTCGGGTGCTTCTTCTTAACCATCAGGATAAACTGTCTGATGCTCTGAGAAAAGTTGTCTATTGCACACAATCTCATTATTAGGCCACTTACACCAGGTCCATGTTGCCAACTAGAGTACTCATATACTGTCCAGAAGGCCTCATGTGTTTTCTACAGCACACAGGATCAACCAGACCATTGTCAAGAAGAACTGCAATGGGAGGATGCAGAGGCCATTCCACCTCACTGATTGCAAGAAACAAATTCCTCATAGTGTGAATGGAAATGGACTTTCTATATGGCAGTCCTCATGAAAGAGGAAATAATGAACAGAACATATGCTTTACGTGGCTAATATAAATACCTAAATGGTTCCAGACCCTAAACATTATGAACATATTTTTATGAATTATTTTATTTATGTTCCAAATGTTTCACCCTTCCTGGTCATCCCTTGCAGAGTCTCCTATACCCACCCCACCCCCATCATTATTGGTGCATCAAGTCTCTGCAGATTAAAGAGCATCCTCTCCCACTGAGGCTAGAGAAGGAAACACTTTCCTACATAGGTGCCTGGGGCCTCCGATCGACCCATGTATGCTATTAGAATGGTGGCTCAATCTCTGATAGCTGCCAGGATCAAGGTTAGTTGACACTGTTGGTGTTTCTATGAGGTTGCCATCCCTTTAGTACTTTCAATTCTTCCCCTAAAACTTCTGTTGGAGTCTTTCACCTCAGTCCAACAGTGGGATGTAATATCTGCATGTGCTACAGTCAGCTTCTGGTAGGGCCTCTCAGAGGACAACCATGCTAGACTAATCTCTGCAAGCACAACATTGCATCAGTAAGAGTGTCAGAGATTGGTGCCTAACTATAGGATGGATCTCAAGTTGGTCCTGTCACTGACTGGTCATTACATCAATCTCTACTCCATTTTTGTCCTGCCTTTCACTTAGACAGGAGCAATTTAAGGTCAAAAGCTTTGTAGGTGGGTTGGTATCCCTACATGTTCACAGGTGTCCTGTCTGACTACAGAATGTGGCCCCTTCAAATTCTCTACCTGCGTGATTTGGCATTTTGGCAAAGATCACCTACCTTGACTCTTGGGGGCTTGGCCCCATCCCATGTCTCGAGGATATTCTAAAGGTGCCCCTCGACCTGAAAAGCTGTATATTTCAATTCATTCTGCTGATCCCTTGGCCTTTCTGAGTTCTCTTCCCATACCTAATCCTGACCTGTTTTCAACCCCTCCATTCTTACCTCTCTCTCTCTCTCTCTCCCTCTCCCTCTGCCTACCACAATTATTTAGTTCACTCTTGTAAGTGGGATAGAAGAATCTTAACTTAGGCTTTCCTTGTTTTTTAATTTCTTAGAGTCATGAATACTCTGTACATCTTGGGAAATACCTACTTAATAATGAGCACATACCATGCATGTCCTTTGGAGTCTAGGTTACCTCATTCAAGTTATTTTCTAGTTTCATCCAACAGCCTGAAAAACTCAATTATGTCCTTGTTTTTGATCGCTGAATAATAATTTATTGTGGAAATAAACCATATTTTTTGGTAACTATTCTTTGGTTGAGGGACATCTGGGTTGCTTCCAGTTTCTGGCTTTTATGAATAAGGATGCTAAGAGTATAGTGGAGTACATGTTTTTGTGTTAAGATGGAGTATCTTTTGCTATATACGCATGACAAGTGTAGCTGGGACTTTAGTACAATTATTTCCTGTTTTCTGAGGAACAATCAGATTGATTTTCAGAGTGGTTGTAAAAGTTTGCAATCCCACCAACAATGGAGGAGTGTTTCCATTTCTCCAGAATCTCACCAGCATGTTTTGTCATTCTCTTTCTATTATGTGGAATAGTTTTAGAAGTACTGATATTAGCTCTTTTTTGAAGGTCTAGTAGATTTATGCACTAAAGCCACCTAGCCTGGGCTTGTTGTTGGGAAGTTTTTAATTAATTCTTCTATTTTGTTAGGGGTTAAGGAACTGATTATTTTATCTGATCTTGATTTAACTTCAGTGTGTGCTATCTGGCTAGAGAATCATCCATTTCATCTAGATTTTCAAGTTTTGTCAATTAGGCTTTTATAGTAAAACGTGATAATATTTTTAATTTTTCAGTTGCTGTTATGTCTCCCTTTACATTTATGATTTTGTTAATGTGAATATTATTTCTGAGACTTAGTTAGTTTGGGATTCTTTATCTTACTGATTTTCTCAAAGAAGAAGATCATGGTTTTATGGAGTCTTTAATTCTAATTGGTTGATTTGATTCCTGATATTATTTTCTGTTCTACTGTATTATTTACTTCTCTTTGGTGAGTTTGCTTCTTTTTGTTCTTGATTTTTTAATGTGCTGATATGTTGCTAGTATAGAAAATCTCCATCTTCTTTATGAAGACAAATACTGCTCATATTTTATTATATATATGCAGTGTGAAATGTTGAAATTGCTTAATATAAAGCTAGACAAGTGAAGTAAGATTCTTATGATGTAAAAATCTTACTGATATTGATAATCCAACAGGTTGGTCTTAAAACTGTCAGAGAACACTGCTTAAATTCCCCTACACAGTGCAATGATGGGTCTATAAACTCTAAACTAAGTATAAATTAAAATTTTTAACTTTATTCTTTTTAGAGTTGTCAACTTACTTTATTATGGTATCCCAGTAAGAGTTCTAATGTTCTATTATGTACAGTCTATATTGTCCAGAAGAAGAAAATGGATAAATAAATACAGCAAAGCATTTTAAATTGTATTGGAAGGGTTGCCTATTCTCAGCAACATTAGTTATAATTCATATTCATATTTTTTCTCATAGGATATGAGTATCCACATGATGTTATAATGATAAACATGCAAAAGAATATCAGTTCACAGGAATCAAAAAAATTCACAGCTTTGCCTTCCTTACCTGGACTATACCTGTATTATTTAAAATCCGATGCACAGGGACAATTCATCTTAAAGCCCAGAGTTTCAGCAAGAAGCAATGAGCAGAAAAGTGAGTACTCCACCTTCCTTTAAGTGGCCTTCTTCAGGTTCCATTTAAATTTCTTATAAAATATCACAGCATATTTTCATTTTCATGCTTGGAGAGGGGCACTGTAAAAAACAAAAACAAAAATTAAAACAATGTATTTCAGGTCCATCTCAAGTAAACTCTAAATTTTGATGTGAAGGCTAGTCTTGGTCATAGAGAGAATATTGTATTTTTTCCAGATAGTCATGTAAACTATTATGCCAAGACACTGCATAGACACACTTTTGTCCATTAGAATAACACATCTAAGACGTGGTTCCTGATATGTTACACATCCCATGGTTTCATGATCATAGCAGAAAATAACATATGAACATCATGTTGACAAATTATTGCAATGAAAGCCACACAGAAAAATTATATGTATGGTATTGAAAATAATCTATTGCAGCCTCAAATAGAAATCATCTTAGGCTTTGTAGCCCAGTATCTAATCTCATTTCAAATCACACAACAAGCATATTTTATGTATATCTTTTAGACCTACATCTAGAGTTGAAATGGCCACAATATTGATGTACTGGGGCTTCTGAATTTTTTAAAATATTTTTCAAATAATAGAATACTTTCATAATTTTTCCTTACTCTCCTTTCGTGAAATCCTCCCACTTACACCCCTTGATGTCCTTTTTTATTAATCATTTTATTTATTTACATTTGAAATGTTGTCTCCATCCAGGTCCCCCCTGTCAAGAATACCCCACCTCATTCCCCTTTCCATTTGTCTTTAAGAGGGTGTTCTTCTGCTAAACTACACACTTACTTCCACCTAACCTAACCACTCCCACCTCCCATCCTCCTTCTCTGGAGCATCAAGCCTCCACAAGATCAAGCACATGCCCTACAACTGAGTTCAGACAAGACAATCACTTGCTACATATGTAGCAGGGGCCAGGGACTGGCCATATATGCTCTTTGGTTGTTGACTACGGTCCTGGGAGTTCTGAGGGGTCCAGTTAGTTAATATTGTGCTTTCTATAGGTTTGCTATCCTTTCATCTCTTTTAGTCCTCCTTCTAACTGTTCCATTGAGGTCCCAGGGCTTAGTCAGATGGTTGGCTTTAAGTGTTTGCATGTGTCTTAGTCAGGTGCTGGTAGAGCCTCTCAAAGGACAGCCATTTCAGGTTCCTGTCTGCAAGCACATCTTTGCATCAGCAACACTATTAGGGTTTGGTGTCTATGCATGTGAAGGAACAGAAGTTCCAGCAATCTCTGGATGTCCTTTTCTTCAGTCTCTGCTCTAGTTTTGTTCCTGAATTTCCTTTAGATAGGAGCAATTCTAGTCACATATTTAAGAAATGTGTTTTGATATACATATAATATATAAATACACACACACACACACACACACACACACACAAACATACACACACACACACATACGCATTCAGGCAACTTTGTGATTTCAGGCCTCATAATTTTATATTACACAGCCAGGCATACAACATATTCTGAGGAAGACTATTTTATATTTTATGACTCCTTCCTTTACTTTTAATTCATTTGTTTTAAGGAATATATTAAAGATTTTATTATGGTCCAATATTCTAAAAGAAAACTTAATAAGAGAAAAAAAGCTGATTTCAACTTTGAACTTACACTGCAGGAGCAAGGGTTCAGTGCTTGACAGAAATAGTCATGTATATGTTCTCATGAAGATACATACTGATGAAGATAGAAATTGAACAATGGTTCTTCTAAAAGCTCAACAAGAAAACGAAGGATGTGAAGAGGCTCACTATGACATTTGAAGACAATAGAAAAGTGACTGATGTGAATAAAAGTGAGGATGGCTATGAAAACAGACATGACAAGTGAAGCCACTGCCTGTACATAGTTCAAGCGTACAAGGAATTTGTTCAATTAGATATTATGTATCTTATGATGCAATGAGACTTACAGAGCATCATCTTGTGAGAATTCCCACTGGATTATGTTTTAGAGAACACTAGTTCATGTCTTAGAGACATTTCTAACACTAATAACAGCATAGAATATAGGGGATAAGAATATGTAGACACTACAGTGTGACTAACCCATTAAAATGGGGACATTATGCAATTGAAATTTTGTTTTTTTAAAAAGAGTTTTATAAATTACACTATTCCATGTAAGGATCTTATTTCCTCCTTAGAAACAAAAGAAAGACCTGATAAGAAACAAAAGACGTCTGTAAAATTTAGGTTCCACTGGGGCTCTGTGTCCCACCAGGAACAATTGTGTACCCTCCCGATAGTTAATAAGGGAGGAAACCTATTTGGAAAAGAGTTGAGCTCCATTTGTCCTGATGGCAACCTGCCCTCATCAATTCTGGTAGGTCAAACATAGATTTTCTCTGCCTCTCCTAATGACAAAATCTTGCTTCTTAAATACCTGACTCTTTCAATTCTATTACCATGTATGTGGACTAATAATTTTTTCTCAAATCATTTGCTTTACAATAACTATTAATGAGGAACCATCTATTGGAAAAGTTGGATTTAATCACTTAACTATTTTGAAAAATATGTTAAAAAGTAATGTTGCCTGATCTTTCAGAGTTAACATTAGAGTGCGATGTGTACAACAAAAGATTAAGGCACAAGACCAGTCCTTGCCCATTCCAGCCCTTGTACTGCACCCGTGCAAACCATTGGCAGGTTTCTCAAGGAGCAATGTTCTGTGCTACATGAGCCAAAGTGATATTTCCCCTTTTTCTTCTCAGGACATTCTGTCCCTCTTAAATAAAAAAGGACCCACAACTGAGGGTATTTTTATAGTACCTCCGAATATATCATTGCTAGAAACACTAAAGGAAAAGTTTGACTCTGGAGAAGAGGTGGATATAAAGAATCAATCGGTGCATGAGGTGGCGTGGATGTTAAAGGTAGGGAAAGTTCTTGCATCATCCACCCTCCGGATCCCTCTGAGTCTAAGTGAGTAATTTTCTTCATCTTGCATTCCCTTGAGTGACAGTAGATACAGATGAAAGAAATCTGGTAAGCTAAAGTCTTCTATCTTAGTGTTACAAATGTGGATGTTGACTGTTCAGAAATTATTAAAGCAATGATATTGTTGGACGACCAAAAGTGAACACTTCCCTCTTTTCTAGGAGACACAATCACAAAGCTAATATCCCAAACCTCTATTGGACAATCATTCTGACTCTCTTAACCAATATTTGGCACCCAATGTCCAGGAGTTAGTATGTATATGTATAAACTTGGGATCAGAGCCACAGAATATTTTGTTCTCTATACCTTGAATAGCTTGATTTTCTTTTTTCTTTTTTCTTTTTTTTTTGTAATAGTCTTTATCCATTTAAAAGAGAACCTTCTTTGATGCTTAAGTAAGGGCTACATTATTTGTGAATATCAGGTTAATAATTTATAACAGAGTTAGTAATGATGCTTGTTCAATGAAGTAGGGACAGGATGTTTCCTAAGAGCCATGAACATATATGTCTCCATGCTTCCAGTACCAGGCACGTTTTTCTGTTTCTGTGCATTCACATAATAACTTCTTATGGTCATCTTTGTTGTGGTTACCATAATTGTATTTTTCTATCATCTAAAATTAGTATTTGAGCTGAGATATTGTTGATTTATGTGTGGTAGTTTGTTCAACTGTCCATGCAGAGCTAAGGAAAGATTTTTCTGTAGTCTAAGCACATCTCAAAATCTGCTCTTATTTTTCCAGTTTGAAAGGATGAAACTTCCTGGACCTAACTTTTGGTCAGTGTTCCACCTAGGGGAAAGTTGCGGAGCTGTGAAGAAAATTAGAACTAAACTGAATTTTATACATGAATGTATTTTGAGTAATTTCTGTTATTATTTTTTCTATAAAATATTTTTTCTCTCTTCATAAGGAGTTCATTCAAAATATTAAAGGAAGTCTGATGACATCAACACTGTACAATGAGTGGCTTGCTATACTGGAAAAAGTCAATGAAAAAGAGAAGTTGACATCAGTACAAAGGTAATGGCTAAAGAAATTGTGTAAACAACATCAACAAAAGACGAGTAATATTAGCTTACATTAGAGATTATATCACAGAAATATTAGTAAAATACCGACTGACAGTAAAAGGTCTCAATTGTTCACAAATGTGAAACACACTTTTAAAAGAGAAGTATGACTTGGGGAGTTATAGTGACCCATGCTTATTATCTTAGCTTTATATTCCAATTATTTTTTTTCTGAATTGAGGAAACCTTTTAAGCAATACTTCTAGTACCCACTCTTACTTTCACTTTATATTCAGAGAACCATAGGTAAGATACAATTACTCCATTCTCTTAATATTTACAAACTGAGTAAACTTGTTTTAAAATAACCATCTCTGTGTTTAGTCTTATAGAATAATTACCACCTGCAAATGCTGATCTTCTGACACAACTTTTTTGAATATTACACAAAATAGAAAAAAATTCTTTCGTTAATCAAATGCGATATTACACTCTGTCCATTGTGATAGCGCCATGTCTCTTATTCCTGAATAGCTCCCAAGATAAAGTACTGGCAAGTGACATTGACAAATTAGACATGAACTTTATGTCTAGCTTTGATAAGCCTTTACAATGAGACAGAAATATAAGATAATCCTTAAAGTCTTGGTTATTTTGTTGTTGGTTATTGTTTTGGTTTTGGTTCATTTTGTAAAATAAGTACACTTTGAATGGTGTTCTTTTGGAAAGGAAGTATCGTTGGTGTATGTTAAGTAAAATATGAATGGGTATTTGAGCTCAATGATTCAGTCTTTTGTCAATTGTGATTTAGAATATCCTTAGACTAACCCAGTGAAAACAAATGTTGTGAAATGTTAAAAAAAAAATGGCTACTGGAGTTAGCAATCAAGACTGAATTCTGATATAATCAGTGTAGAATGTGTGAAATTCGACTTGTTTTCAAGGTGGTTACCCCAACAAAACAAAGGCAATATAATTTGAATTGGTTTTTATTGGAAATGATTATTAGGACTCATGATTAGTGTGATTAAATATGCCCTTGGCCTTTTGATGCTGGTTATGATTGGTTTAGAGAAACCACATATTATGCTTTTCTTTGTCAGCTCCCTGTGAAATACTATAATAAAATGCCAAATTTTTACACTATAGGGATCAAATGGTTATTTTAACTCTCAGTAATTGAGTTTCTGATTCATTATTAATTGACTGATTGCCCTTGGACCTGTAAGGAATATATTGTAAGACAGTCTAACTGAGTACCAGAAATATTTGTCATATTATGTAGAATCAAATATCAGGAGGTAAAGATATGGTTCCTAAGAACCTATCATTGGAAATCCATAATTATCCAGTTTCCTCCAAATAGGTATTATTTCAAATACCTCCCACCAAAATAAACCTGAGGATCAAGATGTTACCACTGCACCTGCAGTGAGCCATCAGAGACACATAAATGTTCAGATGGGTTGGTGAGTCTCTTGCTTTTTGGTCAGCCATGGGAACTTCCAGTAGGATTGTGTCCACATTCAGAGGTCACATACCCTCCTTAGTTGTGCCTTTCTATAAGCATCCTTACAAATATGCACAGCTATGAATGTGTTAGAGGCAACCGAAGTTCCTCAAGTGGACAGCATGTTTCATGTACTGTCATTTCAATGTGAAAAGTGGGAGTCATCCTCTTATACAGTGTGATGAACATACTTGAGTATCTCATCTCACAATCATCTTTTAAATTTCTAACAAAACCTTAACCCTACATATTATAACAGCTAGCATTTTCTCAGAGTTTTTAACTACAGGTTTTGGGCTCTAAGACTCATAACTTAAATGTAATTCGCAACCATGCAAAATGACAGAGACCCTCTGTGTTTGCCCCATTTGTCACAGACTTCTTTGGTAAGTTTTATGATAAAAAAAATCCCCAAGAATATTTGGAGAAGATGTGTTTCCTGTTTGTATGAAACATCGCTGTATTGTCCACATGGAGCAAAGCCTTCATCTGCCATGAGTAGTGTATCTGACACCTGGAGTGAAAATGAAATTGAACTCGAATTCAGCACCTTTTCCAGCAGCACAACGTGCACCATTGGCTATTATGCCCTGCCGAGGAGTAGATCTGATCCTCTCCTCTCTGAGGGAATTTTAGGTGAGGAAACATCACTTATTCATGCACAAGGATCAAAGGCCTCATGTTCCCAGAATACTCCATCTAACATCGGAAACATAAAGGAAACAGAACATGGACTCAGCAGCTGCCCCAGTGGCAGGACATGCAACCCTAGACATTTTGCACTGCCCAGAAGTAGATCTGCTCTTCCTGTGTCCTGGTGCATTATAACTGTGTATAGATGTTCTACTAACATAACTTAAAGTTAGTATCATTTAGCAGTTAAACTACGAATTATAATAAACAGCAGTGAAAAATGTACTAAACCATGTGAAGAAAAATGTCACTTATGCCTTATAGGTGTTATCCAATTGTTAGAATTGCCTCTAAATTTTGGTACCTCTTATCACGGGGCCTGAGTTTATGTAAAAGGTAAATCCCAGAAATGAGATTATGTGAAGTAAGGTATCTTACATTGATATATTGAGTCTTAACACAGATTCTTATACTAAATAGAACAGCAACTTAATAGCAAATTGAGTTTTCTCAATGTAACAGCTCTGGCTGTCGTGGAACTAACTTTGTAGATCAGGCTGAGTTCAAACTCACAGAGATCTTGGATATGCTTCTTGAGATCTAGGAATAGAGGCATGTGCCACCATATTTGTCTCTTATGAAAATCTGAAAATATAGCATAATATACCCACATTGGAAACAGACACTATGATTTCAGATTTGAACTCAAAGTTCACTGTAGAATGCCAAGGGCTGTAACAATAGTGCAGCCAGGCAAGTTGTGTTGTGAAGTACAGATACTGCTGTGAATTTACTGTTGCTCATGTCAGTTCAGTCAGAAAGTCACATGCGGTATAAAAAGATTAGTGACATTATTAGTGCTTGAGTCTAACACCTATATGCATTGCTTTCAAGGCAAACAGAAGAACTTAATGTTTATGCCAGAAGTATGGGACATGTACAACTAGATATGCAAGGCCTTATGAACTAATATCATTATAAGTGCTATAATAATGACTAGTTATTTTCTGTGTATTTGTGGTGATGTACAAGGCATGCAGGCTATACAATGAAAAGACATGCGAGGGCTAAGTTGGTTCAATTACAACAAACAATAATTTCCCTTCTTTCTTAGATTCAGTGAAAAAAGAAGACAATGTGTATACAACCTGACGAGTATGTTCTGAAAATCAACTTTCACCAATTAAGAATTATTTGTTTGAAAAACCTCACATAAGCATTTGTGAAGACAAAAAATTGCCTGCTCCAATACTTGTGAGTTTCATTTTGTGTTTCTAGAGCTGTCCTGTAATCAGATAAAACAGTTCAATGTCTACTTCATTCCTCTTAGTCATGGCTCTGTACCCATAATTGCCAATTCTTTTGATTTTGTAAAAGAGAGTAAAAGACATACAAATTCTAATGTTAATCAAGACAATATCCCATAGACTTCCCTACACAATATTTCAATCTGATGGAGACATTGTCTTAAGATTCCCTCTTCTTACCAACTTATTTTTTTCTCTTAGTTCCCTTTTCATTGCCTTAATAAAACACCATGACCAAGACAACTAATAGAAGTGTTTATTTGGGGCTTACAGATGTAAGAGATGTAGGAGAGATTACAGTCCCTTAAATTCATGACAGAGGATGGAAGAAAAACTAAACAGGAGCAGAGACTGATAGCTCTCGTCTTAGGCCCCAAACATGAAGCAGAGAGAGTACATGAAAAATGACAACTACCTTTGGTAGCTCTAAATTATAACCAATGGCAAACATCCTCCAGGAAGATCAAGCCACTTTAACCACCCAAAACTTGTCACAAAAAGGCTATCAAGAATTTCAATGCCTGGAATTACCGAAGTATTCCATTTAAACTGCCACAATGAAACCTACCTCACAATCCGCCCAACCCAAAATCAACAAAGCATAACCAAGATACTTTTGAGTCAGTTATTCGATTAACTCACAGTTCTTGGCAGCATATCCATTCTAAAATGTTACTTTGCTCCAGGAGTTCCTCTATTCTTCACAATATGTATGGAATTTTAACAACTTTTTGTAAGGTGCAAAGAACTTAAAGAATCTCCATTTCAGACAGAGACTTCATTCCTGGATTTCTATCAGTTTGTGGCAACTGTTATTTTTTTCAGTTTTGGATTTCAATTTTTTTTTAAATTTCAATTTTGTAAACTATGTGAAATGACAGAGGATCTTGTTTTTGCCTTGTGATGTTATAGCAGTCTATTATAAAATTCACAATTGACAACTGTGTAGACATCTTTGGAGATGATGATGAAATGACTTATAAAGATATTCAAAACAGGTGAGTTACCTGTTATTAAACAAGTCATAGATGGCCAAAGGTGTAAAACCTATGATAATGCTGAAAAATTCAAGATTTCATCTGTTGCTCTGCAGGAGGAAGGTCCTACAGGTAAGACAAGTTTAATTAGACATCAAATAAGTGAAAGAATAATGTCATCCCCTTATTTCAGAACAGCATTGGGGCACATCAGTTAAAGTATGGGAAAAGTTTTTTTAACCACTTTTACTAAATTATACATAAATACATGCATATATACATACATACAAACATGTATACACACATATACACACACATATATATGTATATGTGTATGTGTATGTGTATGTGTATGTGTAAGTGTATGTGTATGTGTATGTGTATGTGTATGTGTATGTGTATGTGTATGTGTGTATATATTCTTTTACAAGTATTTATGAAAGATGGAATCTTTATTTAGCTCCTGTGTGAATCCCACAATATTGCCTACTATATTTCCCTTTTTCTTCCCATGGTCCTTAAGTCATATAGAATATCTTGGATATAAAATAATTTTTGTAAGAATCATTCTGTAAGATTAAGTCAACAAGATTTGCTATCCTTGTGTAAAAACAGTTTAATTTCATATAAGAGATATTTTTGCCAAATGCTTAGCAGTGGTATAAATAATAAATTTTTCAGGATCCACTAAAACACATATGTGAAGGATGATAAAGGGGCTAAAACCTACTTGATTTATCAGGTAGCACCATTCAAATTCAAATACCCTGTTAAGTCAAGTCATTCTTTGTATAAAGTTAAGAAAATATACCAAAATACTACTCTTATTTGAAGTGAGCGGAATCTATCATCTGAAAACGTTTTTCTAACGATGACATTTTATGTTTCCTTTAGCAGGGCAAAAAAGAACAACTGCCACATCATATAAGTGGTAGAGGATGACAGAAGACGATTCCAGTCATTCTGTTTAATGTTCCCTTCAATTTCCCACGTAATCACAGCAGAAGAAATCATTACAAGATACTACTTAATTTTGATATTTCATGATATTATTAGTTACTCATGTATATTATATGCAGTTTATTACATATTGTTTACTGTTATAATAAATGTTATTCAATTATATTATTGCTTACACTCCAATGTGCCTTGTTCATGAATCTTCATCGTTTTTGGAAAATCGTCTTTTTCAGTCTCTGCATCTAGAGTCCAGTTATAGTGTTAGTTTTCCCACTTTATTACCAAAGCGTGAACAGGAGATAATGACATTCAATAATCCCTCAGAGTTGTGCTTAGAATCTAGTGCCTAGATAGTTCCAAATAAGATTCCACTAACAATCAAAATTAATTGTCACGCACGATGAAATTAGAGTTTTAAGAATATACAGAATGTCCTGAAAAGTTTGTTCAGTGTCTAAAGCAATTGAAATACAGGCTTTGTGACAAGAATTTGAGTCATCAAAACCAAAGAAGTAGGCTTCAGACATGAAAATGTCTTTGGTCTATGACAAGAAAGTTGGCTCAGATATTTTGGTCATCCTGATAAGCCCTTAGAAACAGTAATCGCAGGAGTAATCACAGGACTCTGTTATTGTGGTATGTGTTCTTTGACTGTTTGTGTTTATTGTCTTGCTTGTCCCTTGACTATTTGCATCTATTGGATTACTAGTTCCTTAACCTTGGATTACTAGTTCCTTAATACTTGCATGTAATTTAAAATGTATAAAAGCAAATAAAAATGTGGAGGAGGGATGGGATAGGAAGTTAATGGGGGAAATGGAAAAGTGGGTAGCATCTTAGATATAAATAAATAAAATATCGAAGAAAATAGGAAAAACAAACAAAACTGGGTATTGTAGCACAAGTATCTCTAAACCAGAGGCTTCTGCCTGGTGATGGGATTTGGAGGCAATAATTAACAGCAGCTCTTTTAACAGATATTCCTTGCATGTTTCAAGTAGTGAACATTAGAGACCCAGTGTCAAAAAAAGGTACGAAAAAGACCAATAGTTGAGGCTCTTCTCTAATATAAATAAGCTCAAAGTTCTAAATATAACACATACACACACACACACACACACACACACACACACACACACTTACACTTGTGCACGCACACATGCACATGCACACTGACTGATATGTACCCACATACGCACACTCACAACATACACATAGTTACATGCATCATAAATAATCAGTATATCTTATCTTGCTGGTAAAAAACTTATGAAATATGACAATAATCACCAAGGTAAGATATCATAATAGGTGCAATAATTCATACTTACAAGTCAGTTGTATCCAGTAGGTCTCTAATTAGACTTGTGTGTGTGTAAAAACGCAGATGGTTATAAGTTTGGTGGTTATGGTATTACTAATCCTCTATGAGAGATGTCAAAATAGAGCAGGCCTAAAACAACAGGAGGCTGCTAATTTGAATCTATCTACAGTTTGATGAATTTTGGGTTGCTAGACCAAGGACATTCTATTTTGGAGAAGAGGCTCTGTATTTTTGTTAACAGAAAAGAAGAAAAGGCTTTGGATAGCTTTCAAAGAAATATTGATTAGATATGATAGAGAAAAGCCCCCTGAAGATTTTGGCTGCAAACAGAAAAGAAAAATTCTAGAAGACCAAACAGGACAGGCAACATGATTTGCTGATTCCTTCACAGTGGCTCTGACATAATAAATAATTAAATAAATAAACAAACAAATAAATAAATAAATAAATAAATAAATAAATAAATAAGTAAATGTATGTCCCTAGCCACAGCTTCAGCTAAAATTTGCCAATGACACTTATGGGTTACAGAATAGTTAAGATTTATCATCCCATTTTTCCTGTGGCATGAATAAAGCTCTACCTTTGATAATTGATCAGATTAACTCATGAAAACACATGAACATCCTTAACTGAACTTGCACTTGGCACAATCTATTTGAATATATCTATATAGCTAAACATTTGGTTGTAAGATTTTTATATTGCAGAATGAAGCACCAAGGAGCAACTCTGGCAAGATTCATTCTTGGGATTGGTGAAAAGGCCTGTTGTTCTAGCTTCCTGACTGATTCTGCCTCATGATGCTGTTTCCAGAGACTTGCTTTCAGAACAGCTTCAGGCATAGCTGCTGATGCCTGATGAACTCAGTTCATCCAGGCTTTCAGACAGATTCACTCAGAACTTCAGTCAAGCCATGAACTTTCTAAGCATACAAAGGCTGAATAACAAATGCTAAAGCTAGCTATCTTATTACATTTCCCCTGTGAAAAATCCCTATCCCACCCACCTCTGCTTCTATGAGGGAGCCACCCATAACAACCCACCCACTCCTGCAGATATTGTAGGCTACTTTTTTTGTGCTTATTATACATTCAGATAAAATTTAATTCAATCTCAGACTTCAGATGGGGTTAAAAACTAGATATAATCTCATAATTCAACTTACGTTGTTAAGCATTATGGAAGATGTCCTAGATTTGATAGGATGGTTATCAGATAGTAACACAAGTTAAAATCAAAACATAATTTAGGTATATAATTGTAAACTCTTCAAGTTATGATAGATTATAGTATAATGCATCTAAATTGACAAAGTTGATGGACTGGATATTATTAGTGTATATCATACCATATAGTTTACATAACTGTTGTAATTATTTTTGATGTATATCTGAGAGAAAAGGTGTTTTTAATAGACAAAAGAGGGACATATAGCTCATTTGTATTCTCTTTTTTATTGGGTATTTTATTACATTTCAGTTGTTTGTCTAGCCACTGTAGTGACCAGTTTGGTGTTTAGGGGCAGGAAGGCAAACAAAAATTTGACATTTTTAATAAGTTCTTCATTCCAGACTCTACTGAAAAGGTATGTATTTATATATGACTTGGTTCTCACGATATACTAATGGTTTCAGGAAGTGTTTTATCTTGGTTCCTCCAGATCATATAATTCTCAACTAAGCAGTGGTTTCTTGAAAAGGTAATCATTGTAGTAATATTCATCAATTTTCTATAGAAACAAAGATATCACACGACGAGAGGGAAGCTTTGAACTACGCATGAGAATGATTTCTGTAAATTTTCAAAAAACTGTACAACTGAGAATTATTTCATGTTTACTCCAATTGTTTTGCCCACCATGACTGCAGATATTAGAAGCTGATGTGACATTAACCTACAATCTAAGAACTCTTTGGCTTTCAAAAACTTGTTATTGTTTCCAACACACACTGAATTACTTGGAATCTATTTCTCAGTATTTTAACATTTATTCAGATTAGACAGGAACAACTCTCATCACCTGGTCTCTTGTTTCAATTTTGGTTATCACGAAACTGAGGTAGTGCTATTAGTACTATTTTTAGCATATCTTTACATTTTTGATATGTGATGACAACTATTGGCTGCTCTTTCTTCGAAATTTTGATTAATGGAAATCTTAAATTCTTTCTAAGTGAAAGCTGTGATATTTCTGTACTTATTCTTTGAAAGATGTAACATATGTTGGAGCTGACTTATAGTCACTTAAGTAACTATATATTTTAAATATTCTTACTGAATAGGCAGAGCCCAGTAAAGAAATCACCAAAATAGAAGCCACTCCATTATTACAGGAAACAATTTAATTATGGATAAGAGAGAACAAAGTGACTGGAAGATTTCAGAGTAGAGAGAAAAGAAGCAGGCTTGATATAACCACTACTGAAGAAAGAGAAGCTAGATGGTCAGAAGAGAAAAATGGAGATAGTTTGGGCAGGAAAGTGCACTCATAAGGAGATGAGGAATGTTCTAGCACATGTTGAGATTTAGTATAATGAAGAAGGGCATGGGGATGTTTGGAAAAGGTCAGTAATCTAGGTGGGGGCTTCTAAACGTATAACAAGTATGTTTACACCCCCTTCAGTAATAAAGGAGTTTGGAATGGGTATTGATAACCTCATATGGACAGAATAATGGAGAGCCATATATGTTCCTTTTTCCACAGTCAATGGAAATGACTCCTTTTACTAGTCAAGATTTTTGATGATTGTTGTATTTTTTCATTTTTGTTCTTGTTCTTGTTTTGTTTGTTTGTTTAATTTTAACCATCAGGAATCTTTATATACTGTATGTTGAGGAAGAACAGATCTGTACCTTCTAAATATATGTTCTCTTAGAGACCTACCTAATTTAAATCATCAAGACAACCTGGTTATTCTTGTTTGTTTGTTTGTTTGTTTGTTTGTTTGTTTTTCAAGTCAGGGTTTCTAAGTGTAGTTCTGGGTGTCCTGGAACTCACTCTGTAGACCAGGCTGGCCTCGAACTCAGAATTTCCCTGCCTCTGTCTCTCAAGTTCTGGGATTAAAGGCATGCCCTACCACTGCCTTGACTGGTTATTTTTTTTCACATCTATTATGATAGTTTATAAAGGTTTAGCAGTGACAATTTTTCTCAGAGTAGCATACTGATATCTGGCATAACAGATATCTATATTAGGTTTCATAAGAGTCACACAAAATATATTATAACGTTGGAATGCAATAATTTCTTTGAAGGGTGTGACAACAACTTGAGGAACTGAATTATCGTGTTGTAGCATTTACAGTTTGAGAATCATTGCTCTAGATCTGACCAGCTACACTTCTTCAAACTATTCCCATGACCCTTAAGATGACTTCTGAAGAGAACCTACTTACTCAATATGTTTCCAATTGTTTTCTTTATACATTAATTCTTTTCTGTTACATTTTAAAGCTGTCTGTAACTTAAGAGAAGGACACTTGGAGAGTTGAGCCTGTATTTTAACACCAGGGTCACCTTTTGATATTTAGTATGAACATCAATCTTATAACTTATCCACTAAATATTTGTTCTTTTAGGTAGAGATCTGTACCAGGAGAATTCTTTTTTATCAACATGACAACTGCAGAAGAGGAAGAGGTGGGAGAAGTCTATAACCATGAGGTTTACCACGTGGGCGTGGTACTCAAAAGAGGCTGGAAAAGTAATAAGCGATATCTCAGCTTGTTAAATGATGTTTTGGTTATATCAACTAATCTGTAAGTATGTGTATTGTATTTCTCTTTTTTACTATGAGAGTCTACAATTTGAAAAAGCCTCAAAATTTTTTAGTGGCAAATACTTCTTTGAGTAGAATTTCTGCTTATTGGACTATGCCTATATATTTCTCAATTTGTTTTGAAAAATTCTTTAGGCACATGTAAGAAATAAATTAAGGTAATATTCTGCTGTTTGAATCTGGTGAAAGAGTAGCAAGCAAGCTACAAAGGAGACAGGTATGCTAGCACATACTAGAATTATAGAATTTATAGCATTTTTAAAACTCACCTAGGAGTATTGCTACTGATAATATAAGCTTGATAAGCTAGGAGTGACACATTTTCTCTAAATAAGATATTAAATACATGATGTGCAGGAGGCTTCTTGCTTGGTGTTTACAGATAGATTATAAAAGCAAGATGGTTGTCATAAGGGGCCACATGTCAGCCTCTTGACCTCATAGCTTCCAAATTAGTATGAAGACATGAGAAGAAGCTCTTAATCTTCCACTAATTAAGGAAAATTGAAGGTACTAGGTCTTGTTTGGTGATTCTGTAGATACTAGAGAAAACTGCTGTGATTAAATGAAGCTGTATATGTAGTTTTATTGTAATTTATGACCATGGAGGTGTTTTCTGGGAACACATCTCATATAATGCCACTGGCCATGAGCATTGCCTTCATTTTATTTAGAAGGTGTGAAGTTGGTTATGAGATTATAATGTAAGTAGTTTAAATGTTTTTCTCAGAAGTACATAAATTTATTGGAGTATAGACATCAATGAAATTGTCTACTCAGTTTAGGAGAGTTAAACTTTCTGATCAGTGGTGAATAATTTTCCTGAAGTTCTATTTCTCAGATTCTGAGAAATATAAAGTGTTCAGGTGAGAGGTTTTCTATACACTGTAGATACAACCAACTGGCTATGTTTTCCTCACAACCCTGATCAGTCATGTAAGCTCCATCACAGAAAATAGTAATGTCTGAAAGAGGCAGGCTGAAAATAATTGAATGGCCTGGCTGTCTATCAGTCTGTCCATCCTTCATGTTATTTCTATTCAGTTTCCATTCTTTCCACAGTGGGAAATCTTCACATTTTATTTTAAGAGATAGTAATCAACTCATTTGAAATTTAAAAAGAAATATATTGATCAGTTGATTTATAAGTGTAGTTGGTGGAAGTAAGTGAATTTCACTATGCTTTTTTGAGAATAAAGGAAAATAAAATTGTTGTTTTCCTTAAAAACTAATATGTATGGGCTCTTCTGTTGTGTTGCAATAGTAATTAATAGTATTTTTAGATTGTCATTTATATTATGGAAGGAGGATTATCGAACTTATAAAAAATGATTGTCATTATTCCCATTTTCAAGGATGATTATATCTTATCAGACATGTTTCAACTTCAAGCATTTCTTGAGAATTTTGATTTTTACATATGCATATATATGTATAAATACGTACATATATTTAGGTGTCTTAAAGGGTGAATATAAAATCTAAATAAAATGTTTCATATTACCAAAGCGTTGTGTATGTGTATCTTGAAGTTAATGTTATCTGATTGCTTGTAATTTGATTATAGCATGTTACATTATATTACGTGGAAAATCTCTCTCTGTAATACAATGTTAGTCTTCACATGTTTTTAATTTTAAAGATCTATATACAAGAATTTTGTGTCATGATTTATTCTTGTGAAATTCTGTCTCCTGAATTTGAGCGGTAGTTATTACCTTCAGTTATGTAACAACAAATTAGTTCACGGGTATCCAAAGTAGAATGCAATACCTAGGTTTACAAACAGCAAAAAAATCACCAGATAATGTTAGGTCCATCATAATAAAATACCAAAAAAAAGTCATGAAAGTGGGGAGGACATTTGTCAGGAGATAGAATGGAAAATATAAAATGACAATAATTATTAAACGTATTATCTGTATGTTACATTATTAGAGAGCAAACAACACATGAAAAAATGACAAGGAGGAAGTTTATGCTTTGAAGATGATTGTTTCTTCAAAAAATTTTAATATCTGAATGCTTGATAGGAAGACATTTCTAATCATTTGGCTAAATTATTGGAGCAAATAATCATTTTTTGTTTAGTTGTGTGATATGTGCTTTGTAGGTTTTCTAAAGGAGCCATTGGAATGAGCTAAGGTGATTATTTTTTAGTGCAGGGAGAAGGAAAATTGAAAATGAATTTTATTAAGTCAAACTATATTTCTATATTTATTCTAAAGATTATTTCATGTAATTATTAAATATAACATCTTTAATTTACTTTGTATATTATGGGAATAAACACAGCAAAATGGTTACTACTTAACTACATACAGGAAAGAAATATTGAAATAGGTGGCTTTCTAAAAATGCCATATACTTAAAATATATAGCTTACTCATTGTAAAATTCTCTAATTAAAAAATGATCATCAGGCTATGGCTATTTGTGAGCATTGAAGACTCTGTAGCTAGTAACTTCTTTCAACAAAGGCTTTGTTGAAATACATCTACCCTGGCATCAACTGTACATGGAGAGAGAAATGGATGAATCTTCCTTTGCTCTGGGGCAAGAAGAACTGGGTCTTACCACAATTCCAACTTCAATGCAAATCAAACTGAGATACTTGATTCTCTTCCTAGGTCTAGGAGAAAGTTTAAGGTAAAACATATCATTCCATTGCATTACCTGTGGCTAGACGACCAAGAGGATACATTCAGGACCAACAAAATAAGTGAACCGAAGTCGATAAATCTGCACTGGCCCATGGGAAATGCTGTGGCCAATTTTCGGTAAGACATAGAGTTGGGACCTGTAATTACAAGAGAATATCTGTAGAAATTGTGGGTCAACTTAACCATGTGTAACTTACTTCCCAGTGAATGAGTATATTCATTTTAAGACTTTCCATTTATAAAATGATCATCTGGCTATGGCTTTTTGTGATTTTTGAAGGGTGTGTATCTAGTAACTTCTTTCAACTAAGGCTTTCAACATCCCAAAATATTTACAAAAATAGAATCAATTTTAGTTTGATTGTATACAGAATGACAACTCAAATTTCCCCTTCTATAATGACCATAGATTTTTCCTTACTCTTTACTATACACATTTCTACATGTAGGTAGGTTCCTTAGGTTTTGATCTATGATGTTCATCAAGTCTCCACATAATCCTTGGGGTAGAACAGAGGTGCATTGTCTTCTAAAGAGGATCTAGAGAGAACAAGGTCTTACTCTTTCATAAACATTTGTTTCCCCAAAAATGATCTAATTTTATCTGTTTTTGAAAGTATATAGATTTATCTCACTCCAATAATATTGTGTAGTATATAATTAAATTTTGCAAATACCTCCTACACTCCCAAGTTAATTTACTTAAAAAATAGTATTTCATTGAATGATGAAAAGTTACTCATGTAATATTAAAGCATTTGAATGTCTGTGTAGAATATCAATGGTGTCTATAGTCATTGAAAGAAAACTAGTGTCATTAGACAATTAGAGTCAGATTTGATTTGTAGAGTTCAGGAAAATTTCAAATTTACATTCTTAGTTTTCATGAGAAAAGGTGTCCATGGAATATTGATAACATATTGAGTTCAATTGTTGGAATAACGGAATAACAGTGATTGTATAGCATATACCTTCTGCTCTAGACAAGCATACACCAAAATTCCTCATTCTTTTCCACATGAAAAGTTTATGCAAACCCCAAATTTGAGCTCTTTTCATTCCTCTGTCCAAACTTTAGTATCATCAACAGTTGACTCAAATAACATAAACACAAGTTTTATAAACATTTTAGTCTCTGTGTCTTTGCACTTAGAAAAGCATTTGTTATAGACTCCGAGTAAGAAGATCAATTTTTTGTTATCTGAATATTTTCTACTCCTCAGGTAAAATCCAAAAAGATTGTTATTTAATGGTATAATGAATATGAGAAGTACTATATTTAGGGATATTAAAGTGTCAAGTGACAGCATTCCCAGTGCAAAACAAAATTAGTCATTTAGAAATAGAGTCATGTGGAGTCTACCAACTATACCTGCACCATCGTTGATGGCCTCTGACTTATGATATATTTTATGCACAATAACCTTAAAAAATTTAGTATTTATCATTACTCTAATTTTTTTCAATTTTTACAGTTCTAAGAACCAGACAAATTGGTGGTACTATTTACTAAAAAGGTATTTTACTCATGTTTATTTGTTAATTTCATGGTGATATAGAAATTGCAGTCTGTGTTTCATTTTCTTTTTTAAATAAATATCTGGTAGTCTGTTTTAAAGTCAGCTGTTAATTAGATGGTCGATGGATACTGCTTTAAATTCTTCTGTCTATTGCTTATTTTATTTAATTTTGATGAAGTTCAGCATTTATCATTTTTCTTTATATTGGAGTAAACATTACTCTCAAGTCTTACTTTCTATTCCACTAAGTAGAGGTTATTCTACCGTGCACATTCAAAACATCTGCTGCTTCCTGATTTGAGGTCAAGCAGAGATCTGTCCTTCAGTTTGATTCCAACACATAAATTTGGGATCTGGCTATCAGTTTGAGGACTGGCTTTTTTCCATAGGTCAATGAGCTATTGTCCAATCAAGTCATTGTTTCTAAAGTATTTTTGAGTACTCACAAGTCTAATAATGCATATTGCTGAACTTATTTTTTTTATTTAAAACTATTAACAGGCATGAGATTGAAATAAGCTACTAATAAATTAATTTTCCTATAATGTTTGTTTTTATTGCATTTGAGCAGAGCCATTTATCAAGCCAAGATGAAGAACGAGACAAATATATTAATGAAGATACTCACTGAGGACATTGCATGCTGTGACAGTGTATGTGAATACAAAACCAAAACTGATATTCCAAGTTCATGACTATCAGAGAGACGGTTTGTAGAGTAATAGAAGATGGAGCCATAAGAGGGTGTAGGAGAGAGAGAGAGGGAGAGAGAGAAAGAGAGAGAGGGGGGGGTATTTAGGTAACACCATATGGAAAAGGTACATCTGTGTATTATGCACATATATGTCTCTCATATGTTATATATAGAAAGAAACATGAAACAAGATGTATCCATGTACTAGATTTTTGGTAAATCACTGAAAATTGGGTCAGATAGTTCCAACAGCATGCATTTCCAAGGGAAGTGTTATTTGTGCAATTACACTGCCCCCACCTGAGTCCTTAATTCTTGTATAAAGACTTGTGTGTTCTTTCCACTATTCCTTATTTATTTTAAAATATTGATGTCTAATAAAAATCTATTTACATCATGACTCTTTATCCTCATGCTCATTTGAACATTCAAGGCATAAGGGTATTTTTGCATAAAAAATCTGTTCAGAAATCACCTTTATAAGTTTAAGGCTACTGGTTTATTTGAATTGATTTTATATCCAGCCACTTTACTGAAGTTGTTTATCAGGTTTAGGAGTTCTCTGATGGAAATTTTATGGTCACTTAAGTATACCATCATATCATCTGCAAATAGAGAAATTTTGATTTCTTCCTTTCCTATTTGTATCCCTTTGACTTCCTTTTGTTGTCTAATCGCTCTAGCTAGGACTTCCAGTAATATATTGAATAGGTAGGGTGAGAGTGAACAGCCTTGTCTAGTCCCTGAACTTAGTGGGATTGCTTCAAGTTTCTCTCCATTTACTTTGTTGTTGGCTACTGACTGGCTTGCTGTATATTGCTTTTACTATGTTTAGGAATGGACCTTGAATTCCTGCTCTTTCCAGGACTTTTAACATGAAGGGGTATTGAATTTTGTCAAATGCTTTCTCAGTATCTAGTGAGATGATCATGTGGTTTTTTTCTTTGAGTTTATTTATGTAGTTGATTACATTGATGGATTTTCGAATATTGAACCAACCCTGCATTCCTGGAATAAAGCCTACTTGATCGTGATGGATGATTTCCTTGATGTGTTCTTGGATTCGGTTTGCGAGAATTTTATTGAGTATTTTTGCATCCATATTCAGAAGAGAGATTGGTCTGTAGTTCTCTTTCTTTGTTGGGTCTTTGTGAGGCTTTGGTATGAGCGTAATTATAGCTTTGTAGAACGAGTTGGGTATTGTTCCTTCTGTTTCTATTCTGTGGAATTGTTTGAAGAGAATTGGTATTAGGTCTTCCTGGAAGGTCTGGTAGAATTCTGCACTAAAACCATCTGGCCCAGGACATTTTTTGGTGGGGAAAATTTTAATGATTGGGTCTATTTCTTTAGGGGTAATGCAACTGTTTAGATGGTTTATCTGCTCCTCGTTTAACTTTGGTACCTGGTATCTATCTAGAAAGCTGTCCATTTCATCCAGGTTTTCGAATTTTGTTGACTTTAGGCCTTTGTAGTAGGATCTAACGATTTTTTTAATTTCCTCTGTTTCTGTTGTTATCTCTCCCTTTTCAGTTCTAATTTTATTGACTTGAGTGCTGTCTCTGTACCCTTTGGTTAGTCTGACTAAGGGTTTGTCTATCTTGTTGATTTTCTCAAAGAATCAGCTCCTGGTTTTGTTGATCTTTTGTATAGTTCTTTTTGTTTCAACTTGGTTGATTTCGGCCCTGAGTTTGATTATTTCCTGATGTCTACTCCTCCTGGGTATATTAGCTTCTTTTGGTTCACATGCTTTCAGGTGTGCTGTCAAGTTCTTAATGTGTGCTCTTTCCATTTTCTTTTTGTGGGCACTTAGAGCTATGATTTTTCCTCTCAGTACTGCTTTCATGGAGTCCCATAAATTTCGATACGAAGTGTCCTCATTTTTATTTAAATTTAAAAAGTCTTTAATTTCTTTCTTTATTTTTTCCTTGACAAATTATCATTGAGTAGTGCATTGTTCAGTTTCCACGTGTATGTGGGCTTTCCGTTGTTTTTGTCCATGTCAAAGACAAGTCTTAATCCATGGTGGTCTGATAGAGTACAAGGGATTATTTCAATCTTTTTGTATCTGTTGAGGCCTGTTTTGTGACCAATTATATGGTCTATTTTGGAGAAGGTACCATGACGCGCTGAGAAAAAGGTATATTCTTTTGTTTTAGGATGAAATATTCTATAGATGTCAGTTAAGTCCAATTGGTTCATAACTTCTGTTAGTTTTATTGTGTCTCAGTTTAACTTCTGTTTCCACGATCTGTCCATAGCTGAGAGTGGGGTGTTGAAATCTCCCACTATTATTGTGTGAGGTGCAATGTATGCCTTAAGCTTTAGTAAAGTTTCTTTTATGTATGTGGGTGCCCTTGCATTGGGGCATAGATGTTCAGAATTGCAAGTTCCTCTTGGTATATTTTTCCTTTGATAAGTATGAAGTGACCTTCTTTGTCTTTTTTGATTACTTTTGGTTGAAAATTGATTTTATTTGATATTAGAATGGCTACTCCTGCTTGTTTCTTGGGGCCATTTGCTTGGAAGAATGTTTTCCAACCTTTTACTCTAAGGTAGTGTCTGTCTTTTTCACAAAGGTGTGTTTCTTGTATGCAGCAGATTGTTGGGTCCTGTTTATAGATCCAGTCTGATAGTCTATGTCTTTTTATTGGAGAATTGAGTCCATTGATATTAAGAGATATTAAGGAAAGATGAATGTTGTTTCCTGTTATTTTTGTTATTGGCAGTGGAGTTATGTTTGTATAGCTACCTTCTTTTGGGTTGTTGGAGGATTACTTTCTTGTTTTTTCTAGGTTGCAGTTTCCTTCCTTGTGTTGGAGTTTTCCTCCAATTATCCTTTGAAGTGCTGGTGCTGTGGTAAGATATTGTGTAAATTTGGATGTGTCATGGAATATTTTGGTTACCCCATCAATATTGATTGAGAGTTTTGCTGTGTATAGTAGTTCTGGCTGGCATTTGTGTTCTCTTAGGGCCTGTATGATATCAGTCCAGGATCTTCTGGCTTTTATAGTTTCTGGTGAGAAATCTGGTGTAATTCTTATAGGTCTGACCTTATATGTTACTTTGCCTTTTTCCCTTACTGCTTTTAGTATCTTCTCTTTGTTTTGTATATTTGATGTTTTGATTATTATGTGATGGGATGTATTTCTTTTTTGGTCTAGTCTATTTGGGGTTCTGTAGGCTTCTTGTATATTTAAGGACATCTCTTTCTTTATGTTAGGGAAGTTTTCCTCTATAATTTTGTTAAAGATATTTACTGGTCCTTTAAGTTGAGAGTCTTCACCCTCATCTATAACTATTATCCTTAGGTTTGGTCTTCTCATTGTGTCCTTGATTTCCTGGATGTTTTGTGTTAGGAGCTTTTTGCATTTCACATTTTCTTTGACCGCTGTGTCTATGTTTTCCATGGTATCTTCTGTGTATGAGATTCTCTCTTCTATCTCTTGTATTCTGTTGGTGATGCTTGTATCTATAACTCCTGGTCTTTTTCCTAGGTTTTCTATCTCTAGGATAGTCTCCCTTTGGGATTTCTTTATTGTTTCTACTTCTAGTTTTAGATCCTGGATGGTTTTGTGTAATTCCTTCACCTGTTTGGTTGTGTTTTCTTGTATTTCTTTAAGGGCTTCTGCCTGTTTATCTGCGTTCTCCTCAAATTTTTTGAGAGTGTTGTTTATGTCCTTTTTAAATTCCTCCATCATCATCATAAGAAGTGATTTTAATTCTGAGTCCTGCTTTTCCGGTGTGCTGTGGTGTTCCGGACTTGCTATGGTGGGAGAACTGGGTTCTGGTGATGCCAAGTAACTTTGGTTTCTGTTGTTTACATTCTTAAGCTTGCCTTTTGCCATTTGGTTAACTGTAGTGCTACTCACACTCACTGGTTCTGACTGGAGTCTGCCTTTCCAGTTATCTTGGTTGTGACAGAACTCCTCGGGGTCCGGATGACTCTATGATCCTGAGCTCCAGCTGTTCTGTGTACAGTGACTCCTCTAGGTTATCTTGGGATATGGTGTCTCCACGGCAGTAGACCAGCTAGGTGTTTGCTGCTCTGAGTGTAGTGGCTCCTCTAGGATGCTTCAGGATATGGTGTCCCCTGCCCTGCAGTTCTGCGGTTCTTGACCTGGCTAGGATGCCCCCGGACGCAGTTTCCTCAGGGGAGCAGATCAGCTGTGGGGCTGTTCAGTCCACCAGGGTCCGGGCAAGGGGCAGATGTGGTGTGGTTTTCCACCGGAGCGGGTTCTGGGTGCCGGGTTCACTCTGGGATCTCCCTACTGCCAGTTGAGCTTCTGGGGCCTAGGGCACTGAGCGACTGTTCTTATGTGCAACTCCATGGTCCCTGAGCTGACTAGGATGCCACTGGTTGCATTTTCCTCGGGGTAGCAGATCCGCTGTCTGCCTGCAACTCCATGGTCCCTGAGCTGGCTAGGATGCCGCCAGATGCAGGTCCCAAGGGGTAGCAGATCAGCTGTCTGGCTGATCAGTCCACCGGGTCCAGGCAAGGGGCCCTTCTAACTTTCTTAAATATCCCCTATCACTTTTCTTTCTCCATCTTCTCTAGTGAGTATTCAGGTAATGACTTTTCTTGCATAATTCTTTTTATCAATTTCTTGCTATTTTTCCTTGACTTTATCTTTATAGTTTGGCCTATTCAGTTTGAAAATGCTTTGAATTGTCCTTGTTTTTTCGTTACACTTAATTAAGACAAACCTGTAAATTTTTTTCTGGATTAATTAGGAAAATGTTTTAAATATTTTTACTTTAGGATTTTTTTCTCATAATGTTTTCTTTTTTCTTATTCTTAGATCACTCAGAACTGTTTGTATTTTAAAATACATAAATGGAGATGATTTTAGAATTATCTTTATTTGATAATTTTATTTAAGTATAGACATCCACTACCAAATTACCTGCACGACTCTCAAGATATCCCCAAAGCTTTCCAAAAGTTTATGTTCTCTCCTTCTCTTGACTTCAAATGCAAATATATAAAATATTGATATTTTTGACTTAATATTGTATAGATAACAATTAACTTTCCTGTCATCATTGGTCAATGCCTATGTCATGGGTAGACGACAGCATTTTACTACATGCCTAGATGGCTTTAATAAGTCATCATTGAAATTCATACCTTGTCAGTGAATGTAATGCAACATATCGCTGTTTCACATTTAGTTTATTATTATGTAATTTCATTATTTACAGGTTTTATTACTATATGATAGTATAATTCACTTTTATAGATTAAATCTATTTTCTACTTATCTTTGAACAATTATTAAAACTTTTTATTCCTCATAAAA